>JBCFYV010008137.1:0-49410 GCA_039000515.1 Timema cristinae | reverse complement strand
GTACTCCAACATCCTCATTACTATAACCCCGTAAAAATGGTTTTAGTTAAATCTTGTTTTTTAACTCTCACTTGTCAGAGTTGTTTCATACTTAATCAAAATCACATGCAGTTTGAGGTGTTTAAGAATATTTACATGTTTCTCTTCTTTCTATTTTTTTGCAATTGTATTACTTTCACTGAGCGCTAGCTGCCTCTTCATCCCTTGAGAAGCACAATTTTATTTGAAAAAAATAATATGTAGGTTTTACTGTCCTTGTTGTCTCTTGAATAAACCCACATCCTAGACCAAATAAACATTGTAAGACACTGTGCTTATTGCTAGAAAAGTTCAACAACTTGACTAGGAGAGAAAACAAATGCTACGTTTATACGATGCATCCAAACTAAAATAGGTTTTAATTTAGCCTCCAAGCAGTATATTTGTGAAATAGTTTGCAGTTCCAGAATGAATTAAAGCACAATAAAACACAAAATTGTGACATTTCTAGGGTACGTTGATCCCATTCTTCACCAGACTGGACCAATGTAAAGAGAATTATGTATTTTACTCTTGAGCCGAAGAAGGGGAATGATGTACCCTGAAAATGTTATATTATGTGTTTGGTTGTGTTTTTGATTGTAACTTTGAAGCCTACAATTTTCATGTAAGTGTCCAGGCCTTGCACTTCTATCCTCGTTTCACTCTTTAATTCTATGCGGTCATTTGGCGGCATTTTTCCTTTGCTTATCTAATGTAATTGTTTGATGTTTCAGTGTTGCGGCAACGAAAGCTCATGAATTCCTATTGGCAATATTCCACTACGCTCATCCAGTCATTTGCTACTTGTTCTACCATATTTGATAGCTCTTGCTGCTGTACACGATGTTAATATTAATTGGGAACGTATCAGTACATAGATTAATATTTTTAATATAAATTCTTTTTGATCCTAATTTGTTATTATTTCTTGTATTATATTATGTTGAGTCATTTATTTGTTTATTCGATTGTTTATTACTGATATGATGGCACAGCCTGTTTCAGATAATCAATTTATATTAGAGGTTCCCTAAATTTTTGGTTTAAGTACCAATTTTAAAACAAGGATAGGACAGCATGCCCCGCAAAACACTGTTTTGAGAAAATATATTTATAAAATTTGTTATTTTTATAATACCTCATTTTAACTTTGATCAATAATGATTACTTATTTAAATTAAGCATAAGATGTCAAATCTTTTATGATTTGAAGGTTGATTACTCAACTTGTACGTGTCTTTGAAATTTCAAATCTAAATAGATTTTAATATAAAAAAAACTTTTGAATAGTTAACTTTATAAAGAAATTAGTATCATCGATCCATTATTAGGATTGACCTTATAAACCAGCGCAATAAGTAAAATTTATTTATGTCATCTATTAATTATTTTAACACAGTTTACTTACTTTGTTTTTATTAGACAAAAATTATATACATAATTTAGCTTAATATTAAATTCGATCTCAGTAAGGAAAGATTCATATTTATTTTTTATTGCAAGTCTTATATTCACACATGCTTATTACTTACATCACATTTTTCTTTCATTAATGCTTTATAAAATTTAATAAACTGTTGAGCCCGCATACAATAAACTCTAGTGTTGCACGTTGGGTATCCGTAATTATTCCTTGTGTCCAAAATATAATAGGGCTTTTGATGAAAACTTGAAAGTCAGCCTGGTCTAAATAATTGATAGAAATGCTCATCTCATTAGTTGGAGCAGATTAGGCACCAAAAATCTTTGGAATAGGCACTATAAAATTGATTTTACATGCTTTTTTTTTTATTATCTACAGTTTTTTAAAGCACATCTTACTCATTCAAGTTATACACACATCAGGATGTCTACCATATGGGAAAACTCGAATTAGCCTGGAATTTGGGGTAAAATGTGAATAAGTCAGGAATTTGATAAATTACAAAACAAAATCTGTGAATTTTTTTTATTATTATTCTTAGTAGACTATGGTAATACAAATAAAATAACATACTTATTTGAATTTTAAAACTTATTAATATTTATAAAATAAAGTTAGTAAAAAGAATAGGGAGGAGGGATAAGGGTGCGACATACTTTTGAGTTGGGGAATTTTAGGAAATGATCAGGGGAAAAGTCGTGAATTTCATTGGTCAAGTTGAATAGACATCATGACATATGCTACCAATTACAATAATATGTTAAAGGCTAGGTGGGTTAAATTTTCAGATAGTATTTTATATATAAAATAAATTCTACCTCATGCAATGTTAAGGGGCAAAGTTTACTGTTTCTGAAGTTGACTTTTCTTTAGCCACGGCACGCCGTTTCCTCTCAGGATGTCAGACAAAGAAAGTTGAGGCCATGGGACTGAAATTTGTTGGGAGTATGTTAGCTGTCATGAGGAATGAAGATATACGGGAAAGGGTGAGGGTACAGGGAGTACTTGAGATATTAGAGAAAGACCTGCCTCGTTGGTGTAGTTAGTTAACACGCTAGTTTCTGGTTGCGTTAGACTGCAGAGGATGGGGAGATCGAGGTTCGAACCTTGCTCAGTTAACTGGGGGTGGTTTTTCATAAATGGTTTTCCACTCTTCCTTCACACAAATGTGGGTTCACTTATATATTCGACCTTCTCAATTACTAAGCCATTAGCATAATTAGTAGTTAAGAGCAATACCCGAACGGGTAGTAAGACGCGGTGCTAACAACATAAAGATAGAGTAAGCAAGACTGAGATATGGATATGTAATGAGGATGGAAGAAGAGAGAATACCAAAGAGAATGATGGAGATGAAGTATGTTGTAAAAAGACCACAAGCAAGACCAAAAAAATAAATGGGAAGAGTGGATAACATGTGCAAGTGAGAGGAGAAGAATTGTGAGCGGAAAGGGAAAGAGAGGGGCATTTTACTAAACTGACCCGTTCACAGGTTAGAAACAGTTGATAATCTTCCAATATAAACTTTTTCATTCAAATGAAGCTTTAGCAATCAAACATAATATTTTTACTTTAAAAATACTACAAATGGTTTGATTAAATGATTTTTAAACATCAAAATAATTAAATGGCAAGGTCTATATTCATTCTAGAAAGAGATGTTCAAAAACATTCAATTTGACATCCCTAGAGAGTTTAATTTTTATAAAGTATACCTGTAAATAGATTTTTCTTGTGAACATCGCTTCATATATATGTAGTACAAATGTTCACATGGTGCTGATCTTAAATTATACCAGACAAGACAACCCCTACTCATTAAAAATATTCAGTAGCTGGTCTTGACAACATTCCAAAATCTATCTCTTAAATGGACTATCCACCTACTTTGTCATTTAATAATCAATATTCCCAAAAGTAGAGGGATAGTGAACAAAATTATCCGTCACAAGATACAGTGCAGAAATTACAATGTACAAAACACCCGAGCTTGAACTAGTTTTATTAAAGGTTGGCTTGAAGCTCAAAATTATAAAATTACATACCCTGAAATTTGACTATACTACGATGGAAATTGAAAAAAGTACTTTTGTCAAATACAGCACCCTCAATTTTAAAGAAGCGCATCCTTGATTTATTCTACTCCTTCCTCCCACACACACACCTATTATACAAACATTCCATTAATTAGTTGCATTTTGATGTGTTAGTGAATCAAATCCCTTACATTTGTTTGACAGAGAGTAAAAAATGAAATGAGAGTTCAGGGGAAATTCTTACATACATTTACTGTTGGAAAATATAATTTTTGCTGTAGCAAAAAGTGAATTAATGACTACAGTGTAATTTTACAGGTTTTCTGTAAAAGGTCAAAATTCAAGGAAATTAAATCATTTTGAACTGTGATTAAATGTGTTTTCTTTATTCGTAAATTTATATAACATAATATTGAATGGGTATCCTAAATCAAGGCAAATTAAATTAATATTGTCTTGCACTAACTTTGAGATAGTTTCGATTGATCATTTATTTATACTTATGATAGTCAAATTAATTTAGCGATGTTTGCTGAAAACAGTATTACGGGTTTGAATCACAGCTGGGTGCACAAAAGGTGGATATTTCTAAATGGTTTCCCTTTCCCCTTCACTAACAAGTTTGTACATTTACTCCATACCTTCCAATGGCAGCAATGTAAAGTATGAACTGTGTTCTTTTATTCACTGTCAATGTCATTTTGTTCCTTCCTTTTATGTGTTCCTATACGTTCTTACAAATATAATACAATAATTACCTCATAAAGCAAAAAAAAAAAAAAAAAATTTGCTATCACTTTTTTTATGATAAACATGAGGCAAAAAAGATTATATCATTTCTATTCCAAAAATTAAATTCTCTCAAAATTTGCGTTGGTGAAATTTGCTTTTAAATATTGACTGATGTAATTTGTTTTGCATTTACAATTAAACTCAAAAAACATTTCAGTTTTAATAATATTTTCATACATGGTTTTTGAGTTTACGCCCCTAAGAGAACTGTGAACTTGATCATCTTGTTCAGAAGTGTGATAACTCCAAAAATCTCATTTTGTAGCTATATATACCATTCATTTGCAAATTTCGTAGCTCTATTTGGTTTGATATTGTGTCAAGACCTATCTTGCATGTCGGTTTAACTATGTTAGGTGAATGGCTTTATAATTACTCGTAATCTTTGTTTGGTTTGATTAAACACTCTTCCATTCTTTTTAACTGGTAGAAAAACATTGTAGAAATGAAACACAATGCTTTTAAAATAGTGCATGGAATCAAAGGGGACAATTCCTCAACATACTAAAGGGTTTTTTGTTTGAGTCCTACACATGTGTATTTATTATGCAAATGTGTTTTGGGTTGAGGAAGTTTGAATTTAGATAAGTGTACCCGCATTTGTGTGGAGGTAGAATGGAAAATCATTTAGGAAAAAACTACCCTCAGTACATCCGACTGGAATTCGAACCTCAATCTCCCTGTAATTGGCAGTTCAGTCTATTGTGGGTGACGCCTTAGACCATCTAGCCACCAAAGTAGGCAATTTTTAATAAAGAATTAAGTAAAAGTTATTTAGTGTTTAATATCACCCTTAAAAAGAGACTTTTATTTGAACACTGATTTAAGCATTCTTAAACTTGAAATATACTTTATTTTTTTTAATCCTGTGGGGCTAAACGTTTGAGGCGTAACTATGCAGTAGTGGGCCCCCGTGGCAATATTTTAATAGTGGGCTCTCCCCTTCCCCCCACCCCTCCATGAAAAAAAGGCTAAACAAATATCGACATTTAAAACGCCTTTCTTCATCCTCTGTGAAATTGTCTATTTCATGCAAATCAAAATCAAGGTCAATAGTCTACTCAATAGACAACACAGCTAATCCATGCAGCCTCACCTAATTCATTGTGCCTCTTAAATAGTTTTTAATAGTTATAAGTTTAGAGAATGGACTTTGTCATTACCATATGACAGGTAATGTAAGAAATAAAATCAAAGTTGTGCAGACTTAAGAGCAACTAGCTGATAAGGTTTTGATTTTTCAACCGTTAAAAAATTAGCAAATTCTGTAATTATAGGAAAACAATAAAGGAAATCTCTAAGAGCAGCTTCACATGGCAAGAACTTCCTGCGCAAATATCTCGGGTTTATCATTTTTAGGGCTTTGTTATAAAGCACTTCATCTCTCAACCCTGTTAAGCACTTAGGATTCAAAACTAGAAATTTAAATGCAATTTCTTTTATTCCCTTAAACCCAAGTATTAATAATTGATTTATTGTTATGTTCAAACAAAATAAGAAACATTCACTTGAAAAGGCTTTCTGCATCTACTAGCCTTCCATTTCACAAAGCTCATCAAAATGCTTCTTTATTTTGCTCGGACGGGGTTTTTTAAACTCTGGTCGAATAGACCAGCTCTGTGCAATCGATTTGGCCTCATCAATAAGAGTTTTTTTCAGTCCTTTACAAAACAAATTTATCCAAACAAACTATAGAAGCATGGAAGCCTTTGATAATTCAGTATTCTGTGATTGAAGTGATTTGGATACAATGTGGAACACCCAACAGAAAAATAGAATCTTAACTGAGATGTTTAGTTTAATGAAAAAAATATGTTTATAAAAGGTTTGAACAGAATAATTAGTTAATTTTGGCCGGGTCACCGAGAGGACCCCATTTTGGGTGCGGGTCAGGCGGCTTTTTGCCACCTACGCCACTATAGTTATGGCACTGCTTAACACGTTTAATTGTAATCATTCTTAGGATGAGAAAGGTATACAGTAGAAGAGATAATTTGCATTTAATAGAATACCTACAAATATGACTTTTTTTTAATCTTAAATCACTTCACTCTTGTTATATTTTGAACCATAATATTGTTTATTGTACATTTAAAACCTTTATATTTTTGTATGTGAATATTATATTTATGTAGTAATCATCTGTTTTTTATTGATTTAAAAAAAATAATTTAAAGATCATGAGTAGGCATAACCAGCCTATTTAATAAAGTATACAATTATTTTAGTTTGATTAACTTTTCATCACATTTTTACTTATTCATTCTATGATAAAATACAATTTGTCCTAATGTGCTTGTTTTTTCTAATACTGGACTACCAATGCACACAGCTAGAATTTGCTATCTTCCAAGTCTAAATTCCCAGAAAACTCACTTTGAATTCTATGAATTCTATTAGTTCAAGTCTAATAATTACTCTACTCTCTGAATATCTTTGCTTCTTCATGGTCAAGTTACGCTTTTAAATAAGTTAAGTCACCAAATATGATTCAAAAAGCATAAATTAAATGTTTTACATAATATTGTATGCATAGCATTTTTTAGAATGTTAAATTATGAAAATAAACATGGCTAATACTTTAAAAGTGAAAAACTAAATTTGCAGAGGTCAAAACTTTCAATTTTTGATAACTTAAAAATAAATTTTTTTTTTTTTTTTCTTTGGAGGTATCTCCTTTAGAAACGGGGTTTAAAATGTAAAGATAAAACTTTCTTTGGGTCATTTTTTTGTACTAAAATTTTTATATTTATAGTGTGGGGTCACTAAAACAATTTCCCTGAATGCTTTTGATGGAACCAAAAATTGTCCCCAATTCTGTGAAAAATTTTTATTAGTAGATAAAACCCAAAAGTTGTACAAAATTTAAAAAAAATGTTTACCCTTTCTTCGGACTTTCCCTGTGAAAAAATAATAAATTCGTTTGGGGACCTACCCAAGCGGGTAGTGGAAAATTTTGGCTTGGATAAAAAAAACTGCCCCAACCCACAGGCTGGAAACTTAATAAATAAAGAAAAATCTTCAATCTATTTTTTTGTGGTTTTAAAGGACATGTTTCCAAATCAAGGTGTGGGGGGTTTGGGAAACGCAAAAAAAGGGCTTTTTTTTTTGATTTTTTAAATTTGCCAAGCGTTTTTTTTTTTCCCTGCATCCCCCCTTAAGATTACTTAATTTGTATCTGTGAAAAAAAAAAAGTTTACCCCTATATTTTGTTTTGAGTTGACTAAACCTTTCTATAGTTTAAATTTTAAAAAAAGGAAAATTTTTGCTAAAATTTATTTATTTTTTAAGGTTTATTATTTTTTGATTTTACTTTAATGTCTAGTCTGTTTAATGCATACTTTTGATTATACAGACATTCTTCTTTTAAATTCCCTTTGAAAACAGGCTTTTCATAAAAATCAAATCAAAGAAAATTTAAAAAATTAAAGTTTTTAAAACCAAATTTTTTTGTGATTGTTAAATGTGAAATTTATTACTTTTTTTTTTGAGCCCCAAAAAAATGTACTTTTTAAAAAAATATTTTTTAAATATTTTTTTTTGTTTTTTTTTTGAGACTCAAAAAATGTCCCATTTAAATAAAAACTTATTTCTTAATATTTTTTTCCAAAAATTCTTTTTTGGTCTTCCCTTTTTTGGTTGGCTTTGAAGCAAGTCCCCTTTTATTGGGGGGAGTAGCTCCAGGTGAGTTTTTGGAAACAAAGTGATAAAATTTTGCTCATTGATGGGAAATTTCTTTAAAAGCTTATTTGTATGTGTAATGACAAGGGAGGGGGCTTTGAAACTTTTAAGAAACGGAAAACCCTTATTATTTTTTTCCTTTTTCCCTTTCTTTGAATTAAGGTTTATTTTAAACCCCAGTTTTGGTTCTTTCCCCCCCCTCCCCCCAATATAATATAAAAAACCAAATGCATAAAAAAAAATAGGGGAGATAGGGGGGGTTTGGAACGGGGTTTTTAAATTTTTTTAGTTGATTTTTTTTTTTTTCTGTTTTTTAAAAAAAGGGTTGATTTATTTTCACTAGTTTTTTTTTTCCCTAGAAATTTATCCAATTTTTAAAATGTCGTTTTTTTAAAGAGGGGGGTTTTTTTTTCCCTTTATAAAAAAATTTTAGTTTTAAACCCCAAAAAATTTAAAAATTAGTAATTATTAGTTTCATTTTAGTTTAGTACAAAAATTTTTTAGACATAATAAAAATGTCAGTTAATAAACATCAAAATGTTTTTTTTTTGAAATTTACCGTTTTTGGCCCAAAAATAGGCCGCCCCCTAAATTTTCGGAAAATTTTTAGAGGAAAAACAATTTTCCCCAAATTAAATATGTTGAGTGTTTTAAATTTAATTTTGGGAAATAGAAATTGTTTAAGGGTAGATGCTTACATTTTAAAAAAATTGGGGAAACATAGAAAAAACCCACTTTCATAGAAAAAACTCCAATATTTACATTTAAAAATGTCATTGAAATAAAAATTATTCATACTAAAAATTTAAATCGTTTTGGAAAAAAAGGAAAAGGGGCCTTTAAAACGACTCCCATGTCCGTGGTCCATAAAAATTTTTTCCCGATGAAACCATATCGGGTTTGTTTGGGGCACAGATTTTCTTTTAAACCCCGAAATTTTCTTATCCGTAGAATTCCCCAAATTTTAAACTTTTTTGGAGATCCCAATCACAGCCGAGAAAATTTTGTCCCATGCGCTTGAAAAAAAGGGCAATAAAAAACAGTGTTTTTAAAAAGGGGGGAATGGGGGTTATAACCCAAACGGGTAGAAAGACGCGGGGGCTAATAATAATAACAGTGATAAAATCCTTTTTTTGGGAAAAATTTATACAAAATGAAAAGAGGGGGTTACACCCCAAAACCCATTTTCAAAAATTTTTTTTCAAAAATTTTTAAAACCCCCCGGGGTTGAGCAGCTTCTAGGAAAGTTTTTTCGGGAAAAATTCCAAAGTTCTCAGAAATTTTGGCTTTCCTTTTTTTGGTTAAAACCCCCAAAGTTTTTTAAAAATATTTTTTGTGTTGTTTTAAAACCTATATTTTTAAATTTTAAAAAACTGGAAGTTTATCAAAAAATTTATTTTTGGTTTCTTTGACGTGCTGCTTGAGGGCACGTCCATTTTGTAGACTATTTTCTTTTTTTTTTTTGATCTTATTTATCTTTTTGGTTTGGGAAACAGTCAGGTGATTATGGAAAATTTGAGATAATCGCGATTTAGAATTTCTTATGGACAGAGCACGGAGTATGTGTTTGGCCCTTTAAATGTTCACATTTAAATTTTTCCTGGCAAAAAACTCTTTTTCTAAACATGATCCGTGTGTTGCATTCCCAAATTTTAAATTTACGAAACAAAATTTATTGTTTTCAAAATAAAAATAAATTTTTAAAAAAAGTAGAATTCAATATAAAAAATTCTTTTGGGTAGTTAAAAATTAAAGTTGAAATAATATTATAATAACAATATTTTAAATGTATTACTTTGGGGAAACCTTTATAAAAAAACTAAAATGTTGTTTAAATTTAGTTTAAAAATTGTTTTTAAAAAAAAAAGAAAAATTTTGGGCAATAAATATGTTTTTTCAAAAATAGGACCATCTTGCATAAAAACATGTTTTATAAAAATTAAAAAAATTTTAAAAATTAAAATACATAATATTTTGGGTTTAAGAGGATAATTTAAATATGGAAAGAATCAAAAATATTTTATTTTTTTTAAATTTTTTGATTGTTGGGGGTTTGAAAATTGTTGTTTTAAAATTTTTATTTTTTTAAATTTAAATTTCTGGTTTATCTTTTTTTAAATCCCCTTGTTCCTTTTTTTTTTATTGTGGTGTAGTTTTTCCAAGTTGTTTCATGTTTCGGCTTGCCCAATTTCGGACGCCTTTACAGGAAATTTTAACCCTTTTTAATAAAAGTTTGTCTTTTATTGAAGAACTGAAACTGATCTTGGAAGGTGTGAAAACCATGTGTATTAAAACAGAGCCCCAAATTTTGGGTTCTAGAAGAAAAATTTCTCTGTGACAATACCAAGATTATTTTCTGAATTACAAAAAAAAAAAGGCGGAGGTAAAATTTTTAAAAGTTTTGGGCCTCGGCAAAAGGGTAAATCCCCAATTTTTTAGGAAGTTTAAAAAATTGATTTTTTAAAAAGTCCCAGGTAGTAGGGGGAAAATTTTAAATTCAAAAGAAAGGAAAGGGGGTTTTTAGGGGAAAAAGGGGGAGGGAAAAAGAGAAGTGTAGAGGAACTTTTGGGCTATGTTAGAAAAAAAAATTTAAAGTGCAAAACGCTGGTTTTTAAGAAGCCCAAAAGTTTTGCCTGTTGTCCCCCTTTTGATTGGGCCCTTGGCCTTTTTCCACACTTGCCCCGACCGCACTAACCCCCCTTTTTAATCCCTGGGCCTTTCCCACACTTATGTGACCCGGGAAACCCTTTCCGTGACGAGTTCCCCCTAAAACTCGTTTCCTGGGGCCCTACTGCCCTCCCCGGGGTTTTCACGCCCAAAAATTGAAAAAATTTTTTTTTTTCCCCTTTTGGAAAAAGGGCCCCGGAAGCAGCAGGGGAAAGGTTTTTTGGGACGGGGGTTTCCCTCGCTTGGAGAGTGGCTCCCCAAAACCGGGGTTTGTCCCCACCTTTTTGAAAGAGCTATTTAAATGGTTTTAATGTTTACAAAATTTGCAATTTTTTTTTAACCCTCCCCTCTCTTCCCCATACATCACGCCCCCAAACCTGGGGATTTCCTCAGGTTCCCCCGGACCACGTTGCCGGGATTTTACTCATGCTCCATCGCGCTCACGTTGCCGGGACATCTTTTGTCCACGGGAAAAACCCTAACGTTCCCGGGGGAAGAAACCTCCCCGGGAACATTTTTCTCCCCCTACCCACACTTTTTTAAACCCAAAAACGTTGCCATGGGTCACGACATTTACCAGTTCCCCCTGAACCCGCAAACGGGGGATAAAAAACCTTAAGATTCATATACATTTGGTATGAAAAGCAAAGTCTGTTTTAGATTACTTTCTCACAGATGAAAAAATAAAAAGGCGGGACAGAAAAATGAAAGGAAATACAAAGGTTTTTCCCCTTAGTTTATAAACCACAGGTTTTTTGGGGGCAGACTAAGGGGAGGGGAATTTAGGAGAATGGTGAAAGGCAAGGAAAAAAAGGAAAAATTTTTTTAGAGGCAAAAAATTGAATGGGAAAGAGAGGTTGCCTAAAAAAAGGCAAACGGGCTTAAGCTCCAAGGGTTTGATTTTTTCAAAGGGAGTTTGGAATGGAAAGGTGTTAAAGAACAGTTTGGTGAGGGGGGTTGCAGAAAGGTATGGGGAAAAGGAGAAACCATGGGGGGAAAAAGACAGGGGGGACAGAAGCAGTGGAGAAGAAGAATAAGTCATTCGAATTTTTTAAGAATATAAATTTAAGGGGAAAACAGAGGAAAAAAAATTAGAGAGAAGATGAAAAAGCGAAGCCTTTTTGTAGGGGGACTCCAGGAAGGTTTGGGTTTGAAAAAAAAACGGGCAGATTTCTGGAAGGGGACGTTTTGGGAAAATTTAAGGGTTATACACCCAAAGTAAGAAACTTTGGAAAATAAAGACAAAAAATTTTGGGAATAAGGGAAAAAGGGGAAAAAAAGTTAAAGACGGGAAAAGGGAAAAAAGGGGTACTATAGATAAAAATTTTTTGGGGCGATTTTAACCTTGAAGAAGAAAGTGATTAGAGTAAAAAACCGGGGGAAAAGGGAAAGAAATATCATAAGAGGAGGTAAGGGGGGTAACACTTTGAAAGAGGGGGAGAAGGGCACAAAAAGATAATGAAACATAAAAACATGGAAAAGCCAAGGGGTGTGGAGGAACTAAATTGGTTTCATGATGGTGGAAATAATAAGAGCAGCAGGTAAAAGTGTTTATACAATGGTTTTGCAGGGTGCAGAGGTTTTTTGGAAGGAAAACCAAAAGTAGGGAAAGCCCGGAAAAGGGGACCCAATAATACCTATTTTAAAGGCAATTTTTAGGAGGAAAAACGCGGGATGTGCCAATAAAAAAAAATTATGAAAGTTAGGGGAAAAAGAGAATAAGAAAAAAAACGGGAAAGGATGGGGGGGGGAGAAGAAAACGGTTTTAGGAAACAAGATTTTAAAAATAGAAATCTTTGCCTTTCCCAACATTCTTGGAAAAGAAGGTGGGGAAAAATGGGAAATACTTTGGGAAAATGGTATATAGGGGAGGGTGGAGAGGGCATATGAAGCGTGTTGGGAAATAAAGTTTGGAATGAGATGGAGGAGGCCATAATGAAAAGATGTTTAGGTTTAAGGGGAATTAGGAAAAACAGAGATTTTTAAAGGAGGGAAAGTGGTTTAAATATAAAAAATTGAGTGAACCCAGGGGGGGGGGCCCTTTTTAAAGAATTGCTATTTGTTTTTTCCAAATAAAAATTTGGTCATGAACAAGTTGCGGGAAAGATTTCGAGGGGGAAAAAAAAAATCCCAAAAATTGAAATGGGGAAAGTAAAGGATTTTGTGGAATGAAATTTAGCATGAAAGTTTTGAAGTGGTTTTAAATTTTAAAGGGAAAAGAGGTTTGGGCCCCTAGTAAAGCCTAAAATTGTTTTTAGAAAGAGTTGATGGGGAAGGGAAAAATTTAAAAAAAATATCTTTGAGGCTTGTTTGGGGTTTTTAAAAAGGGTTATAATTTGAAAAATATTTAATTATAAGAGAACAGCGGGGAGAGTTTTTTTTTAAAATATGAAAAGAGACCTGTATGGGAGAAAAAGGAAACCTTGACGTGTAGGAAGTGTTGTACAGGGCGTACTTTTACTCATTGTCCCACTTTACAGCAGAAAATGGCGGGAAATTAAGAGAAACTGGGGAATTTGGGGGCCCTTATGGGAATAAAGGTTTGTGAGGGCCGGGTTAGGCCAAAAGGGAAAAAAAAAAGCGTAACGAAGTTATCAAGGAAAGGTGTACAGGGAAAGTACATGGAAGTAGGGGAAAGAAGAGGGTTTTGGGGTATGGGCATGTAAGAGGTTACTAAAAGGAGGTTCCCAACGAAAATTTTGGGAAAATTTCCCAAAGAATGTAAAAAAAATGCCACAAGGGAGACTAAGAAAGAGTGGAAGGAGCAGAAAAAACAAAAAGTTTTCGAGAAAAAAAATAAAAGGTGAGTGAAGGGAAATTTAAATTAAAGGAGGAATAAAGATGGAAGGTTTGGCAAGATGGGGAAATTTTCCTTAACTGAACCCACCCAAAGCGGGAAAAACAGTTGATGATAATAATGATCCCTTCTGAATAAAAAAAGGGGTTAATTTATTTCCATGTAATTATTATCAACTTGCATTTCTGTTTTTAAACAATGTGCTTAGTAAAATTTTTGGCCCCAAAAAGGGTTAGTTTACTGGGAAAAGGAAAATTTTAAAATTAATGATGATTTTATTATCATGAATATCAAAAGATTTTAGGATAAAAAAAATTTTGAAGATCAGGGGTAGGTCACAATTTGTGAATGAAGAATCTAAAAACAGTTTTCATATATTGTTTTAAAAACCCTTTTAGGAAGACGCAAGGGTTGTTTTTCCTATCATTTTGAAAAAGAAATGTTGCTTGAAACATTTTTAACTTGGGTTAAAAACTTTATGAAGGTTTGGGGAAAAAGGAGAAGGGCATCCAAAAATTATATAAGATTAACAAATAAATTTAAATTTAAAAAAACAATAAAAAACAAAAGGGTTGTTTTGTACTTATGTACGCGCGGGGAGAAGTTATACTTTTTTGGCATCTTTAAAAAAAAGGGGGTTTTTAATTGCATGCAAAAAATTTAAATTTAAACAATAAAATAAATATATTTATTTTTAAATTTTATTTTTAAAAATAAAAATTTTTAATTTTATCAAAAAAATTTAATACTTACAAATTTTTAAAACCCTCAATTTTTTTGGGAGCATTTTAAAAAAAGTTTTAAGCAAATTTTTTTTCACTAAATTTACGAATAGAAAAATATTTAATAAAAATTTTTCAATTTAAATCACTATAAATTTATAATTTTTTAATTTCCCGCACTTTTTTATGAAACAAAAAACACGGGTTGTGAATGTAAAAAACTAGAAAACAGTGGAAAATTTATTATATATATGAAAACCGTGATCAGGGGGGACGGGCTTACCATAGAGAAGGAATAAAAAGTATACATTTCTCTTTGAGGAAACAACATGCGCGACTAACAGGGGTTCTATTTCTATTTTTTTTGGTTTGCTTGTTTTTTCGGATTGGGTGGGGGTTTTCCCTTAAAACGTTACTTTTGTGTTACAGTGTGCGCGCGATTTTAAAAATTTTTCCACTCTCTTTCTTTTTTTCTTTAACCCCCCTAAAGAAGTATAATTCAATAAAAAAATAGGTTCCCAATGAAAAGACAAAATTTAAATTTAAAAAACTTTACGATAACTATGTTTGTTAGGGAGTTAGAAAACATTGGGGTTGGGCTCTAGGTATTACTAATACTACTATTTAATTTTCTACTACTTATCCCCTTTTAAAAATATACAAACTACTACTTTTAAGAGAGAAAAAAATTTTAAAGGGGATTTCCTTTTCTATTTAAAAATTTAAGGCAAGGGGTGAGGTTTTGACACCCATTCTCTTATTTGTTTGAATGTTATTGATGTTTAAATGAAATAAAAAAGGGTTAAAAAAAGGGGACGAAAAAAATATTTAAGTTCAAAAACCCCGTGTTTTTGTTTCTTTTTTTAAAATTTGAGGAAAGGTTAATTTTTTCTATTTATTTGGAAAAATTGCCTTTTTAAAAAATTTCCCTTTTATCTTGTAAGGGGAAATCCTATCGTATAGCTTTTTTTTTGGGAAGGAAAAAAAGACTTTTAAAAAAGGTTTTTTTAAATACCGTTATAGAAGGCCGTTTTTTTCTTCCCCAAATCTTTTGGGGGAAAATATTTCCTAAAAAGTTTATATTTTTAAAAAATTGTTTAAAAGTAAGACTTTTTAAAAAAAGTTTCCCTATCATAAAAACCAAATTTTAATCAAGGGCCCAGCCCCCCCTTATTCCATAATTTTTTTTTGAATTTTAAATTTATTTGAAACCCTCAACGAAATGCAAACAAAATGCGTGTTGCTACATATTTTTATATATTAAAGAGGGCCTTTTTTAAGGTTCCAGTTCGAAAAAAATATGTTAACACAAGATGGGGCCCGGGAACAATATTGGTAAAAAAAAATTTTTTGGGAAAACAAAACCTTTAAAAAAGGGGATCCTTTCCTCACATTTAGAAACCATATTATAATAAAATTCATGTATAAAAAATTTTAAATGCCTTTTGATTTTTAGTTTCTTTTTTTTATGTCTTATGGCAATGCATATTATAATCTTTACTCGATTTTTCTTAAAAATAGTATCTAACGTTTGTTTGTTTTAAAATTCCTCGCTATTAAAATTAATGGAAATCAGCTCTTGAACTTAATATTTTATACACAAAAATTTTTATTTTTGGATTTTGTTTGAACCAATCTTTTAAAAAAATGGTTATTTTTTTTATTGGGGTTTGGGGTTTTTTTGCATTAAAAAATTTTTCATTTTTGGGATTTCGGGTTTAAAATCAGAGAAAAGGAAGGTTTTTTTTTACGATAGTATTTTTAAGTTATGGTGAAATTTTTTAATACTTTTTCAATTTAAAATACCAAAATAAATTGGGAAATAGTAGTAAATATCTATTTTTAAACTATGAGTCTACTTTAATTCTGATAGTTTTTAATGGGTTTTGGGAAATAACCTCCCCAGTTTAAAAAATTGCATGTAAACCCCCTGGTTGTATAAAGGGTTTGAAGACTTAACAGAAAAATAAAACCCCCAACAATATTTCAAAGGCACATACCCTAGTGACGCAAAAAAAATTTTTTCAAAAAAAAAATTGTCTAAAAAATCAAGAAAAAAATTTCCCAAAATTTCCAAGCCTTAAAAAAAAAAACAAGAATTAAAATTGAATTAAAAAAGTGGCTTTGTTAATGGGAAATGGGGGTTAGGGATGCCTTTAAAAAGGGATAGTAGAAAAGGGAATTTTTAAATAAGGAAAATTTGAAAGGTATCCTGCAACTTACCACAGAAGATCCCGAGAAACCGGAAAAAAATTTTTCGGAATCATTCAAATTAAATAAAATTTTTTAAATCAAAAAAAAAAAGGTACAATTATTATGAAAAAATTAAAAAATGGAGTATTAAAATTAGGGAAAGAGGACATCCCTTTTGCTGTAGCGTTGTGAGAAAGTGAACCCGCCACACCCACCTCACGGAGAGAGGACGGGTCGAGCCGTTGTAGGGCTTTGTAGGGTTTTGGGCCGGGGCCATTTTAAACAGGGGAAAAGAATGGGGAAAAAAAAAAAAGGGAACGTGCACTCACTTAATTTAAATTACTACCTGTTTGGGGAAAGCGTTTAGTGCTTTTTATAAGTAAGAGTTAAATGTTGAATAATTTGCGTTATTTTTTTTTGTAAAAAAACAAAAAGTTTACTTTGTATTTCAGGAAAAAAACAAGATTTAAAAATGAAAATTAGCCTAACTTTAAACAAATTTGTTTCAACCCTAAAAGGTAATTTTAATATTTTTTGAGTATTGTTTTTTTTTTTAAACTCGTTTGCATTTTTTGTCATGTATTAACCTTTAGTAAATTGTGAAAAAAAATAACTGTTTTTACAAGAAAAATTTCCCTTTGGAAGGGGAAATATTGTAAAATATTAGTATTTTCTTTCTCGGTTTTTTAAAGTAGGCCTAAATTAAAACACAAAACTTATAGTTTATTTAATCATTTGACTTTTGGGAAAAATTTTTACCAGTCAGCACGCAGCCAGGGATGATTAATCCACCTTCCCCAAAATTCCCCTATTTAAAAGGTTGGCTTTGGGTTGCGCTTTAAGATAGACCGCCCCACATATAAAATTTGCCCCTTTAAATTAAAACTATAAGCCTGTCCCCAGAGCCCCAAAAGCTTCGCATCTGTATAGTTTTTTAAGTCCAAATTTGGGTCCTCAGATTTGGCACTAGGAACTTAAAAATTTTCCATCGCCCCCAATTTCCCCAAAAGAAAGGGCCCTTTTTGATCCTAATCTTTTTGGGCCTAGTTTTTCTATCCCATGATCCAAGAAGTAACCCCTATCCTTTGACCCAATTGGGGACTATTTATCTCGGGAAATTCCCCAGGAACAGCAAAGGCCCAAATTTTTGGGGTTTTTTTCCTTGAGGTTTTTTTTTTCAGTAAGAGTTTTCCCCCAAACCCCCTACACATATAGTGTCCCTTAGAAATGGAAATCACATTTGTTTGAAACGTTAATCAGTGGTAAACCCAAATTTAAAAAATGGGAAACTTTCAAATTTAACTCTACTTATGAAAATTATCTAAAAACACAGATGGGGAAAATGTGACTTTTTTCCGTTTCCCCCCCCCCCCCCCCCTATTAAAAACATACTTTCTTCATTTTTTGGAAAACTAACCTTCCCCAACTTTCGTGTTTTTTTAATTACCTATTTAAAAAAAAAAAAAACCCGTTTTTAAAGCTTTAATATTTTTAAAAATTATTGTAAATGAGGTGTGTGGTGTGGCCTTATGGGAACCCAAAGCTATGACATGCAGCCTTCCAATCCCAAAAGGGTTTACCCACCCCTGGTCTAGAGAAAGGGTGCAAGAAGACATTAAAAATGTGAAGAATATTAATGGGAATTTTAAAACCTGCCAAAGTGAGCCTGGGTTTTTTCACAAAAAAATATTTCAGAGATGCTATCTTCTGGGGGATTTAAAATTTTTCGGGAAAATTATTTATTAAAAAAGTTTCCATGCATCAAACAAAAAATTTAATTTTGTATTTGTTTTTTTTGGAAACAGTGTTTTTGCTCCCAATTTAGTGCTTTTTTTCGATGTGTATAACATACTTTACTTTTTTTGGTAGTCCTTGGGAAGTTATAATTGTGTAAATTTTTTTGGAGGGGTTTTACTTTTTTACTAAGGATCAGAAATCTTTTGAAAGTGCATTCTGTTGGGGGTTGGAGTGTCTTGAAGGGCCACTAGGCACCTTCCGGATAGGTTTTCAGCGGGGCTTAAAAACAGGTTACCAAAAGTCTACTATAGCTTTTTACGTGAAATTTTAAAGGTTTTTGCTGTTTTTTTTTTATCGGGAAAAAATTTTTTTTAAAGAAACCCATTAAAAATTTTGAAAGGCCTCTTAAATTTCCCACTGGGCCCTTTTATAAAAAAACCTTTTACACTAACCCATAAAGACAATAAATCATTTTGGGGAAAATTTTCAATTTAAATTGTTTTCCTTGCTTAGATCGAAGGTAGGCAATTTATAAAAGGAAATATACAGTTTTTTATAAGCTCCCATAGGATTCTAGGTATTTAAATTTTTAATTATTTTAAGGAAAATTAAATTAAAAAAGGTAGCCCTACAAGTTTCTCAATCTTCCATTTTCATATTTTTTACAAGCCCTTATATAGAGGGCGGCCGGAGCTGGTTCCGAAGAGTTTTTAAAATTTTGGGGCTACTGGAGCCTTGTAAAAGTTCATATGGGCTTGTAAAAAAAACGGCTGCTATCATTTTTATTGTGGGTCCCTCCCTAAAATTTAATTTTAAAAGGTTGGGAAGAAGGGCTGTTTAATACACTTTTTAATGCCCTTTAAAGAAATTTTATAATTTACTAAGTTTTTTTTTAAATTTTGCATAGTAACATTTTTTTAATGAACTTTACAATTTTTTTAAATTTTTCATTGTAGTTAACCTGCTGTAGAAAAAAGATTGGTTGTCAGTAACTTTTAATCTATTTATGTTAGGTTTAGTTTAGATAGTGCCAGAAGAAAAAAATTGATTTTTTCCCCAAATTAGGCTGACTTTTATTTATTTTAAAATAATATTGCGATAAAGACCTGTTGGCTGTCCCCACCTTTTTCCAAACCGGATGGGTTTATTTTTGGTTTTATTTTGTTTTCTTTAAATTAGTGGAGATTTGATACTTTTAAAAATTTTAAAATTTTATGTTAAAACTGTTTAAAATTGAGATGATACGAAACCATAGAAGAGTAAAGTAGGATATTTGCTTAGAAAATACAATAATATTTGATACGCAAACAATGAAAAAATTTCCCATTTGTTTAGGTAAGGAAAAAAAAAAAAATAGGGAAATTCTGAAATAAGTTTCTTTATTAAACGCTGGTGAAAGGCTGCAAAAGACCCCAGGGCCCCCCAGTGGTAGGAAGTTCCCGCACTTGCTCGTGTGAAAGGCTGCAAAGACTAAATTCCCCTTACCAGTGGTAGGCAGACCGGGATCTTGTCTTTGTAAAAGGGCTGCATAAGACAAAATCCCCTACTTTTGGTTTGGAGGGAGCGGGGCATCTTGCTTTTTGGGGAAAGGGCTTTTAAAAATCAATGCCCTCCCAGTGGTAGGCGCCCCCGCTTTTTTTTCTCGTTTTGAAGGCTGAAAAAAGGACTAAAATCCCCTACCAGGGGTAGGCCGGATCCCGCATCTTGCTGTGAAAAAGGGCTGCATAAGACACGATCCCCTTAATTTTGGTAGGAGAGCGGGGCATTTGGGTGTTTTGAAGGGGCTGCAAAAAGAACGTGCCCAACTTTTGGGTAGGTTTGAGCGGGGCATCTTGTTTTTGTGAAAGGCTGCATAAGACACGATCCCCTTTCTTTTTGGTGGGATGAGCGGGCTCTTGTTTTGTGTAAAAGGCTGCAAAAAGACACGATGCCCTACTTTTGGGGTAGGTTTGAGCTGGCATCTTGCTCGTGGAAGGCTGATAAGACACGATCCCCCTAAAATTGGTAGAATCAGCCAGCTTTTCTTGCTCGTGTAAAAGGTGAAAAGGGAACGATGGCCCACTCCCCCACTTAAGTTTTGAAAACCCAGCTCAGGCTCATTTCCAAAAAGGGCCCCTGAAAAAACAAATTTATATTATGTTTTGGTGTTATTGTATTTTACTTGTTTCATATTTTGTTAAAAGTTGGTTTTAATTGGGATCCATGGTTTGGGAACTATCTAGCATTTTTTCTTTTGTTTTGCAGGAATTGTTGGAATCTGCTGAAATGAAAATTTTTTTAAGAAGTCAAAATGTGATCAGTGAACAAAAATAACTTAACTTATTAAACCCGGGTTTTTAATTTTATTTTCATAGTTTTTTTAATTTTTGATCCCAAAAAAATTTTATTTTTTTTTCCCAATATTGAATAGTTTAAAAAATTTTGGCATTCTGTAACTGAAAAAAATTAAAAACCCCCAAAAAAGCCAATGTTTTTCCCAAATAAAATTCTTGCCCTAGCAAGCCTAAAATATATTTAAAATTACATTTGCATGGTGGAAAGGGGAAATATTTAATTTTTTAAATTGTGGGGAAGTGCGTTGCCTTTTTGGTGATTCAAAACCTGCTGGGTTTTAAATTAAACTTATTGGTGTGATTCCCCAATGTTTTGTAGGAAATTTTTTTTGGTTTTTTTAAAAAATTGTTTTTGGGTTTTAAAAAAACCCAAAACAAAGTCGTTTTATATAATTTTATTGATAGAAAAATTTTAAAAGATAATTGTAGAAATCGGTGATAATAAATGCAAAAATTTACTTTGTGGCAGTAACACAATTTGTTTTTCTTTTAAAAAAAATTGCAATCTTATAATACTCTTTTAAAACTGAAAATCAGGATTGTGAAAAAAAAATTGTTTCCCTTTTGGGTATTTTTCGGGTTTTAACCCAAATTTTGCTAACCCCAATAAATTATGTTTAATGGGGTTTCCCTACATTTTTTAACCCAAATTTTCAATACATTTTTTTTGTCTTATCTTTGGACATAAAAAAAACTTCAAAGAACGGGAAAGAGCCAAAAACCCCTTTGTTACTTGATTTTTAGTTTTTTAAAATTCAGGGGAAGCCTTTTCCCCTACACAGCGTTTAAAGCCTTTTCCCTCAAATTTAAATCCCGAATAAACTTTTTTATAAAAAAAGGCAGTGTGAGTGACAAACGTTTCTGGAGGCCATCAAAATGTTTGAAAATCTGAATGAGGTTATTTAGAGTTTTATAACAGAAAACCAGCAATTCTTTAAGATTATCACAGCAGATTGGATTGGTTATGGAAAAATTTTTAGGGTGTTTTGAGGCGGCTGAAATTGTCCCTTTTCCCAGAATACGCAAAATTCCATGAACTAAAGGGAAACTGGTAAAAAGAGAGCAGATTGCGTTTATGCAAATGGTTCTAAAAAACTTGTGGGGATGTTGTCCCCCTTCTTGGACCACATTTTATTTACGGATGGGGGTTTGGGTTTTAAATTTTAAATGGTTTAAAAAATATTTCAGACCGTGGGGTTTTGTGCTTGAAAATAAAAATTATTTTCCATGAGGTGCCTTATAATTTCCAAAGTTAAAATGTTTTTTGAATTAAAAAAAAAAAAAAAAAGGATCTGATGTCTCCCGTAAAAAAAGGAAATTTTCAACAAAAAAGTTTATTCTCAAAAGGGATGCATTCATAAAATCTATTTTTTCTGTTGGAGGATCTTTCCTTTAAAAATTAAAAAAGTCAAAATTAATATCTTCAGGGGAAAAAATTTACTAGTGTTGATTAAAACTTTTTGGGTTTATAAACAATGTTAAAACTATTATGTTCAGTTATGTTTTAAAATTAAAACCCTTTCCCCAACTTTTAAAATTTTTGGGTTTAAAGGAAAAAACTTTTAACAAAAAAAAACATAATGCTAAAGGTTAAGGTTTGGGTTTGTAATGAGGGGGGATAAAATAAATTAGCTCTGAAAAGGATAGGGTGTAGGAGGTGGATGGATAGAATTGCTAAAGATTTTGATGAACTTTTGTGTTTCAGGGGTTTTTTTGGGATTTCCCAAAATTTGCCATAGAGTAACTAAAATATAGTAGAAAGTTTTATTTTTATCAATTTTGGATTTTTTAAAATTATTTTTTTATTTTCCTCTAAACTGGAAAGTTCCAAATTTTTGGAAATTTGGGAAACACCCCACCCCCCCCAAACCCCCAAAAATTTATCACTAAAAAAAATTAATTGTTTCTCTTAGTTTTTTTCCCATGCGTTATAGGGACATGTCCAGTTCCTGTCCACAAGCTTTACCCCCCCCTTAAAACATAAAGCCAGACGCTTTTCGGAATTGCAAACCATGTTTGGGTTTAAAGACAGAGTCATTAAGGAATGGGTGCTAAAGGGAAGTGTGGTTTAAAAGGGGAAAATCCAATAGGTAAATTTTTAAAAAAAGGTTTACTTTGGGTTTTGGACATGTTGAGAGGTGGGTTTGGACGAGGGGACAAAGCAAATATATAAAGGTAGGTTTTGTGGTTAAAAAGGAAGGGGGGTATACCATCCCAAGGGACATGGCAAAATGTTTTTTTAAAATTTGTGTGAAAAAGAAAAAAAGATAATGATTTTTAAAGGGAATTTGGGAAAGAACCACCTTGTTGGCTTGTTAGCTAAAAACACTAGTTTCGTTTTGAATCGACTCCCTTTTGAGGACGAGGGGGATCGGGGGTTTTAAATCTCGTCGGTAAACTGGGGTGGTTTTTCCAAAGTTTTTTTTTCCACTCTACCCCCGTGCAAATGTGGATTCCTTTCTCTTTTTTTAAAAACCTTTTCCCAATTTCCTAACCCATTAGTTTTTTGCATTTTAACCTAAACGGGTAGAAAAACCCGCATTGATAAAAAAAAAAAAGTAGGAATCAATGAAATTTTTTAACAAAGAGAATTTTCAAAGATTGGGAAAGTAAAAAGGAAATTAAAATTTTGGTTTGGATTAAGCCAAAGTTTTTTTTTGGTTAAAAGCACTTTTTAAAACCCTTTACTTCGTAACGAAACGATGTGATTTAAAGTGTGTGTGTGAACGTTCATTCATTTTGAAAGGGTTCATTTGCTGTAAATGGTTTTTTTATTTTTTAAAGCGAGATGGGACTTTTTTTGTAGTAGTTTTGGATTTGGGCCATTTTTTTTTAAAAAAAAAACTTAAATTACAAATACATCTTAATTTATAGAGAGGTATTTTTCTGCCAGTTTCCTTTTAGGTAGTATAAGAGTAAATTTTTATCTTGTGATTTTTTTATTTATTTAACTATGTTTGTCATGTTTTAAAGTGGTTGAGGAGCTTGTGTGCCCCTGTTTAATTTTGCTTTTCCCCAAATTTTGGCAAGAAAACATTTTGGGCCCAAATGGTTTTTTCCCTCTTTGGGCTAGTGTTTTTTTTTTTCCCCTTTTTCTCCCCAAGATTTCAAGTTTTTTTTGGTTTTTATATTGTGTATGGTACCGAACTTATTTTGTCTAATGACCCTTTGTATTTTTTTTTTAATAAAGTATTTTTTTAAAACCCCTAGTTGTGGTGTAAAAGCTTTTATTTTTTTTTGGTCCCTTTCCCCCTTAATGAGGTATTCTCCTTTTACATTTAACCCCCCCCCTTCCAGCTTTGCTTTTTTTGTAAGGCTGGGGAAGCCCCTTTTTTTTTTAATTTTTTTTAAAAAAAAGGGGGGTGCTTAAAGAGTTAATAATTAAAAAATACCATCCTTATATTGAAAAAAAAAAAAATTTTCCCAAAATAAAATTTTTTAAAAATTTTTTTTTTTTTGGGGTTTTTTGTTTTATATGGAACCCTTTTAAATTAAAAAGGGGAATGCCTTTAAAAAAAAAAAATTTTTATTCATCATTTAAATGGAGTTTTTTTGGCCCTTGGTTCATTTTTCCCGGTGTTACCTGGTATTTGCCTTAGATCTAATTAAAGGGGAAATTAAGAGGAAAAATTAAAAGCAAATGTTCAGCATTTACTTTTAAATTGTTTTTAAAACCAGGCTTTTTATAGAAAAATCCCCCAAATCACATTTAAATAGTCTTTATTTTTTGGGAAAAAGATAAATTTGTTTTAAAAGTTCTTTGTTTGACAATAAAACCCACATTTAATTAAAATTTCAAGGTGGGAGGGATTACACATTTTGGGGTTGGTTTTTTAAATTTTGTACAGTGATGCCAATATTTTCCCTTTTCCTGTTTTTGGCAACATTTTTTTTTCCAGAAGAGCATGCTTTCCCCCAGGAACTTTCCCTTTCATCCAACCCCTTTCCCCCACGAACGAAAACTGGGAACAAACAGGTACAGTAGAAAACAATTTGGGGTTCAGAAAAATTACACCCCAAAAAAGGGGTTTTATTTTTTTTTGGGGAAGAAGGCGCGGGAAAGGTAAAGAGGACATAAAAAAGGGAACAAACACAATATGATTACAATGAAAAGAAACACAGTTCACACTTTACAGTGCTGCCATTTCCTGTACGGGTTTTCCTTTTGTTAGCTTTTTAAACTTTTTTTTTTTTTGGTTTCCTTTTTTTAGCAAGTTTTTTGTTCCCCCTTTTTCACACTCCCCCCTTGATGATTTCCCAAATTTAGAATGAAACAAAAGTTGAGGGTTTTGGGGGGAAACGATAAATTTTCTTAAAGGGTAATCCATTTTTACTCTTTGCCCCGATGTCAAAATTTTTTTTGTGAACTGGGGTTTTTTTTTTAATTAAAAAAGGCCAAAAAAATGTGTTTTTCCCCCTTTTTCATATTTTTCCCTATCTATTTTTCCCTGTATGTTTTCCCAAAATTAAATAAAACTATTATCAAAGCGAAATAGGGGTTTTCCTTATAAAAGAGGGAGTTAATTTTTTTGTATTACTTTAAAGGAATGTAAAATTCAAAAATTTTCAAAAAAAATTTAATTTTTTGCTGGTTTTTCTTTAGGTGGTCTCTTTTCTTACATGACAAAAAAAAAATTTTAGGAGGGTTGGAAAAGGCCCTTGGAAGATATTTGTTTCAAAAAGGGATGAGGCTATGGGGGGGGTGGGGGAGGTTAAATAATAATGAATTCCCATACTACCCTTTTCCTAATCCAATACATTGTTAGGAAAACCCAAAGTTTTGTAGTTTTCAGGGGGCAATATTTGCGCACAAAGGGGAGTTTTTTAAACTGTGTTCAGGACTATCAAATCCAGGGGGAAAAGCCCTAGACCCGATAGGTTGATTTTGGGAATGGACTTAAATAGAGGGAAATAAAATTAGTCAAAATAGGAAAAAGGGTAAAAATATTTTTGTAAGTGCGGAAATGAACTTTTGAGTTTGATGCCATAGGCAGGGGTCGGAAACGGTTGACCCCCCGGGTTTTTTTCAGTCAATCAAGAAAAGGAAAATTTTAATGTCGCTGAGAGTCGATCTTTAGTCTTTTTTAAATCAAAAATGTTTCAAGAACATAAATACAATAGTTGTGAGTGTGCCCAAAATAATTTTAAATTGGTAAAATCAGTGATTTTAAACAAAAAAAATAAATTTTTATTTCTTTAAAAAGGGGGGACACAATTTATTTGAAAAAATATTGAAATGAATGAAAAGGGATGTATGGCCCAAAAAAAAAATGTAATGGGAAAAATTTAAGAAAAGATGGGTGTTTTTGGGGACCTTTGTGGGGTTTTTAAAGCGATCAGGAAAAACTTTTGGTGCCCCATGCCATAGAGTATTTTAGATCACAAAATTTTAATAAAAAAATCATTATTTTTAAAGGGCCCCCTTTTAAAAATTTATAATTTTTGTTGTTTAAAAAATTTTAAATTGAAAATATATTATTTGATTGTTTTCAAAACTTAAGATTTTTTTAAAAGTGATTAATAGTTCAACTACAAAACTAGCATTAATTTAACTAGAAAATTTATTTTGGGTTTAACAATTTAAAAAAAAAAAAAAAAAAAAAATTTTTCAATGTTAATAAAACATTACAATAATATTTTTTTAAAACTATTTTTAATTTTTCTTTAAAAAGGTATAAACATCAATTTTTTTTAAGCTTTAAAAAAATGAATAAATTGATACAAACTATGAAACAAACATAATTTTTTTTACCTTTTTAAAAGCTAATGCGTAAAATTTTTAAAACAAAAGATTTTTTTTTTTTTTCCCAAAGTTTAAAAATAAGTTAACTTTTTCACTCTATGTCCATGGGAAAAACTCTCATTAATCCTATCTCTTTTTTACATCCTGTTGTTACCCTCAATCTGAAATAGTTTTTCAAGGGCCCTTTTTCCTTGGGGTTTTTTATCACTCAAGCCCTTGAATTTGGTTCTAGATTATTCCTTTCCCTTGCTAAATTGCCCTTTCCCAATTTTAATCTATAAGATTTTTTTTCTTGACATTTGTTTTGGGGGGGTGGGCCTTACAGGGTTTAAAAATTCACTTTTATCAAAACCTCCTCCCTTCCCAAGTGTACTTAACCCCTTTTTTTACCATATGTATTCTCTTTGAGAAAAAAAAAATACAAAGAAAATGTGAGATGCAAGGGCACAGTGATATTCTAAAATTTTGGGGATTTATGTGAGTCCCTTTATCAAAACTCCTTTGCCAGCGAAATGGCCCGGCCTTTCCGGCAGTAACTAATTCTTTGGGGTTTTTGGTATCGAAATTTTTCCTAGCTCTGCACTCACGGGCACTCTGACGATGCGTTCTAGAAAAAATGGTTTTTCAAGTGAAAATTTTCCCAAAAAACAAGAGTTTGTTTAAATTTTTTGAAGAAAAAAAATTTAAAATTAATAACCAAAAAGGGTTAATAACTCTATAAATGAAAAAATTTTTAAATTTTTGTTTTAAAAAAAACTATTGTGATATATTATGTATTTGGGGGGTTTATTTTTCTTTTGTTTTAAAATTTTTTCCCAAAAATTTACAAGGAGACCAAAATTATCAGTGGGGAAACGTTGGGGGATGTGCTTTCCCGTTTGTTTTACTCTGTTTAAGCTAAAAGGTAGTTCTTTTAAATTTAAAACAGATTAAAACTATGGATTCCTTTTTAAAGAGTAAACAACGTTTTCCCCAACTTATTAACAAAAACAGTTGTAATACTCTTAAAAATTAAATAGGAATTTCCTGGGGTTATTTAATAGCATTTACAGTTCCAAAAAAATATGTTAAAAACTTAACCAATTTAGCTTTCATAAACCAACTTTTTTGGGCTGCTTTTTGGGGTTTTTCTCCCTCTCTTCGCTCACTGCGCAAAAAAATCCTCCCAAAAAACAATGTGTGAAAATTTTGTTTTTTTTTTATAAATACAAGTGTTTTAATAGGTATTTAATTTTAAATTTTCAAAACCCCAAATTAATCGCACCTGAATTTAAAGAATCCATTGGGAAAGAAAAACCCTTTCATTTAACAAAACAACCTGTTTTTAATGCCAAAATGTATTGTGAGACAAACCATATTAAAAAACTAAAAATGAGATGTGTTTTTTTACCCCAATTTCTCAAAACCCTTTGGGTTGTACACATAAATGTATTATGCTCCCAGAAATATGGTGGGGATGGGAAGGAAATAATTTAGGGGAAAATTGTTCCTGCATTGGTGTGGGAGAAGAGGGGAAAATACCCTCATTTACACCTGTTGTTTTTTAAAACCCTCGATCCCCAGTAAATTGGGAAATCAGTCTAAAACGAGAGTGCCCATAAAAAAAGGTTTGGGGGAGCTGTTTTTTTTGTTATTTCAAAATAGCTGAAAAAACCCAAAAAATTACACTTTTAAAAAAACTTTCCTGACTGACGATTCACCCTCCCCGAGCGCAAAAATATCCAAGGGTACAAGCATGAAAATTTGGACTGTTTTATTCATTTTGTTTTTGAAAGGGAAATTTCACTAAGAAAGAATTTTTGAAAATACCCCCGCAAAAAGGGGTCAAAATAGGGGTTTATAATATGTATGAAAATTCCCTCATTTTGAAGTTACCAAACAAAATTTTTATTTTTGGTTATTGAGTAAAACAAATAATACGTGTTTCAGGAATTTTTTTTTAATATGGGATGAAAAAGGGGGTGAAAGTTTTTATCAGAATTTAATTTTTTGATCTTTAGGGCAAGTTAGGTCATTTAA
The DNA here is from genome assembly GCA_039000515.1 of Timema cristinae. Taxonomy (NCBI): domain Eukaryota; kingdom Metazoa; phylum Arthropoda; class Insecta; order Phasmatodea; family Timematidae; genus Timema; species Timema cristinae. Next base: position 21,246 of record JBCFYV010008137.1, on the reverse strand, counting down.
CGTAACGTAATTTTTTTAAATTAATTCCCGTAAATTAAAATATGTATATTTTGTAAATTTTTTTATAATCAACTTCCAGGGGGCAAAGCCGCGGGCAACAGTTAAACTTTGTGTTTACATATAGCCCCTTTTTTTAAAGTTTATATGTAAAACCAAAGGGGAAAAATACACTTTTAATTAAAATCAATGTAAGAAGATTGGTGTGCTTTTAAAAAAAAAATTTAGGGTTTCAACAAAGACATATTTAAATTGAGATTTTGTGTTTAATGATGTTTTGCTTTTTTGGGAAATACCCCCCCCCCCCAATATTTTTTTAAAAGATTGTTTTTCTCTCTTACCAAAAAAAAAATTTTTAAATTTAAGGGAAATTAAAAAAAATTTTTTTACTCAACTCTTTGCCATTTTAAAACAAATTTTAATTTTTTAATTTTCTATTTTTGAAGCATTTGTCAAATTTTTTCTAAAAAAAAGCTATTTCTGTTGAAATTAAATTTTGGTTTAGTGTCTAAATAGGATCGGAAAAAAGGAGAAAATTTTTAAGAAAGGGTTTTATTTAAAAGACTTTCCCCCTGGCCCCCAACTAAAACCCCTAAGTTTTAAACCTTTATAATGTTTAAAAAAAAAAACACTTTGCCCGAGGACATGACAAGTTTTTTCCACCCCTTTCCCTGTTTTAAAACAAATGATGGAATGCATCCCAAATTTTGGGGTCTCTTGTTTAAAGTTTACCCCCATCAAATGGTCATTATGTTTTTTTGTCTAATCTTGACTGTTTAAAAAAGCAATTCCCTAAAAAGTTGATTTTTATTGCTGTTTACAACCACAGTTTTTTGCACCCTAGTATATGGGGTGGTATTAGTGCTTATAACCCAAAATGAAAATAAACCTTAGTTTCAAAACCCAAAAAGTGATGTTGTGCACCAATTTACTTTACACTTTTTTTTTTGTGTTTTATTTCAAAAAGACAGAGAGATCAAAAATTTTGGGCACCAAACACTTGTTAGAAATTTATGACATAAATAAAAATTTATTACTAATTTTGTAAAAAATACCAAATTAAAATTGTATACCATAGCATTTTTAAAAAGTTTATTGACTTGTTTTCCAAATTCTTTTTTTAAAATTTTTTATTGGGTTTTTTGGGTTTTTGTGGTTTTTTTAAATTTGGGATTTTTAAATTTTTGAAATGTACTTAAGGAGCTTGAGGGGGTTTTGATTAAAAAAAAGGCCTGATTTTATCCCAAACCTACAAATAACTTTACATACAGGGGCCCCTTCCTTGTTGTTTCTGTAGGTTTTAAAAGTAAATTTTGTTTAAAAATTTGTAATGTGGGAAAAGTACAATCAAAATAAACTTTACTTTGAATTTAAATTTGGGAAAAAGGGTAAATTTTTGTAGATTTATTGTAAAAAATTACATTAATTAAAAATTTGCAAACTGTTAGATAAAAAACTTTCCTTACCCCCACATTTGTTTATGACAAAACAAAATTTAAATCATTTTGCCCCTTTTGATTTAAGGGCAGTAACGTTGTTTTTGGGGGATTTTTTTTTAGAATTAATTAGCAAACCAAATCCCACTAACCCCTTTGGTTAACTTTAATTTTCAAATTAAAGGGTAAAGTGTTAAAATTGGGAAGGTTTTAGTTTTGAGGGAAATTTAAAGCTTTTTTTAAAGGGGGGAGAGTGGAAAAAACCCTTTAAGAAAAAATACCCCCGTGCACCCCAGGATATTCGAATTTTCCCAAATTTTCCCCATCTCGGCAGTCAGTCAACCTGAAAAAAAAGCGTTAGCAAAAATACCCCCAGAGGGAAATTTTTGCTAAAAAGGGCTTTTCTTCAAAACAAGGTTTAAGTGTTTCTACAAACTTTGTCCTTATATTTTTTTAATTTTTTCAAAAAAAACCCCAAAATAATTTTTGTAAATTTCACAATTTTTTTGACATTTTCAGATTTCCCAAAAAAAGTTTGCCAGGTTTTTAGGTTTTAGGTATTCTTACTATTTCTTCACTGTCATTCGTTCCTTTTTTTGATCTTCAAAATCCTTTGGAAAAAAATAAGATTGTTTTTCGAAAAACAATACATTTTCTTTAAATGTCACTTTCTTTTTTTACAATAAAAGTTTAATTGGTCTGGATTGTAAATATTTTTGCTTTGGGAAAAACTACCAAATTTTTAAAAATTCCTTTTCCCCTATAGGAAAGGTTAAAAAATCTTTAAAGTTTCAGCAGAAAGGGGCGCGGTAATTTTCAGTTTTTGTGGCTTTTTTTTTTTTTTTTTTTTTCCTAAAAAAGAATTTAAATATTTCCCCTGTAGCACATTTGAGTTTAATGTTTTTGCCCATATAATATCGAAAATTTTTTTTAAAAAATGTCAAAGGGGTTCCCGGAATTTTGCCAAAACTTTTTAAATAAAGAGAAAAGTTTTGACAAAACTTTAGGGGCACCCTGGCAGATATTTTTGGATTTTAGTTTTTAGAATGGGCCCGAAAAAATTTTAAATCTATTTTGCTTTGGAGAAATATTTTTTTTTATTTTTTTCCCAAAAAATTTTAAAATTTATAAAAACTTTAAAAACCCATGCAAAAACAAACTGTGTAAAGAGCCATTTTGAACTTCAAAAAAATTAATATGCTTATTGATCCATGGGGAAAAATTAAAAAAATAAAACCACTTTAATTTTCAATTTTTAAAAAAAGTTAAATTTAAAATTTGGGGTGTAATTAAAATTTAAAACTTTTTTTAGCGGTTTTTACATTCAACCCAAAAATATTAGCTTAATATGGCGGAGTCACTTTTAAATTAAAAAAATTTTAACTACAAAATTTTAAAAATAAAAAAGTTTTTTTTTGATTTTTAATGTTTAAAATCTCTTCTTTTTAGAGACTCTTGTGAATTTTTGGGGAGTGCCCAAAGGGGCCCACGTGGTTGGATTCCCGTTTAAAATTAGGTTCCCCCATTTCATTTTCAAAAAATCAAACCCCTTCCCTTTACCCTTTGGGTAAATGCGTTTTTAACCCGAACGGGTAGTAAGAAGTGGGGCTTTTTTTAAAAATCTTTTGTAAAAGCTTTTAATCCTTTTAAAAAAGGTAAACGACACGGCCAAGGTTTGAGGGTGTGTTTGTTTTAAAAATTAATTTTGTTGTGTTTTAGATTGTTTAAAGACAAAAGAGTATTGCAAAGGTTTTTGTGAAACAGCTGGTAAATAAAAGGACATACACGTGAGAAAGTAAAACGAGGGTCAGAAATTTTTTCACGGTAAATTAGGCTGGGAAAAAGGATAAAAAAAATAATGTATCCATCTAACAAAACTGGGAAATAATCACCATCGGGTTTTAGGGGGTACTTTGCCCGTTTTTTTAGGGGTACGTGGGCTAGGACGCCGGGTTTTTCGTACGTGGATTTGGGGGATCACCCTTGGTCCCCTGGTACTGGAGTTTTAAACCGTTTCAGGGTTTACCCAGAGGTAACAAAGGTAAAATATTCCCCTTTCTACTTTGTTTGTACTTGACTTCTAAGTAAGGCCCAAACTTACACTGTCGTGTTTTTCTATTAGTTAGGGGTTTCATGAGGTTTAATTTGATAACGACCCCTACTTTGGAAATTTTTCAATGCTCGGTTAGAGCTTTTGCGTCTTGTTTAAAATGCTTTGTAAAGTTTAAGCGGGTTACATCCTGGTTAGAATTTAGTTTTCCCCATTAACTCCAAACATTCCGCCTTATTGGGTTTTTTGGAAATTTTTTTTATTTCAAGTGAGGTTTTCATTTTTATCTTTAGAAACTTTGCAATTTTTTTTGGATTCTTCGGTATTTTAAAATTTTTCTACATGTTAAATTTAAAAAAATGTTTCCAACCCAATTAATTTCCTAATCAAAAGTTTGCGTTTTTAAAAAGTCCAACTTTAAAAGAGTAGCTGTCTTTCCCCTTCAGTGGGAAATTTGGGAAGGGGGCAATTCCATCTAAATAAAAAATGTTCAAAAACCCAATCATTACTTTTTTTTTTAATTTAAAATTTCTCCAGCTTTAAAACGAGTTAAAAATTTTTTCAAATTTTGTGAAAATTTTTTACTTTCCCTTTAATATAGCTGTTTTAAATTTTAGGGCCAAAATTTTTTTTTTGGACAGATTTTAAGCCCTACAGGCTCTTCCTTCCTATTAAAAAAATGTTTAAATTGTTTCAATGGTTTCACTTCCTGATTTCGGGTGGTCATTTATTGTTGTAAAATTTTTTTTGTAGTAAATTGGGTAGTTTTAGGCCTAACCTTTTTCTTTTCCCTCTTTTTAAGTTATTAGTGTAGGATTTAATGGCTATTTTTTGGGGTGTTTCTTCTTCACTTTTTTTCCCCCCCCAGTAAAAATTTCCTTTTTTAATTAAGAGTGGTTTTTTTTTTTACTTTTTTTAAAATTTTTTGTTTTAAAAAAAGGGTATGACTCTATTGTTTAAATTTTAAATTTTTTTTTCTTGAAACTTAAAAAAATAGCGTTTAAAAAAAAACATTGTTGGTTTTACCCCTTTTTGGTTTTCCCCAGTTAAAAAAAAAATATACGGCATTAGCCCGAGTTTATTAAACTTAAAGGAATATGATTTTTTATTCCATTATGTCTAAATTTATCAATTCGAAAAACTTTTCCTTTAATCCCAAAACTATAGTTTAGTTACAAAAAAAATGGCGGAAAAAAGTGTTATTGTTTTTTTAAAAAAACCCCGGGGTTTTTTTGTGCCCGTATCGTTTTGTTTCAATTTTTTGTACGGGAAACAGTCTCCCACCTTTCCAATGTTTTTCCCCTTTTGACTCTCGTCTTTAGGACTAAAGGGATTTTTTGCCGGGTTTGAAAATTTTTGAGAAATGAAACAATTTCAGCTGGCGGTTTAAAAGTTTGGGTTGGCTCCCAAGAACATTGGGCCCAAAATCAATTAAACCCGGTTAAATTTAAAAGAGCTCTGCTCACCCGGTTTTCCCCGGGAAAACCCAAAACTTTCGCCCAAAATAAGACTCTCCTCGAAACTCACTACGCTCCCCCAAGATTCCCGTGCCGAAAAGCGGTTTTGCCTTTTGAAAATTTACAAAAAATGTGGGGGAGTCTTTCGCCCGCCTTTGCTTTTTTTAAAAACATTTGCCACCACTTGTTTGTTTTGAACTTTCCTGGGAGGGCAAAAATCGCAGTTTTATCACAAACCCTTTTTGTTGGGAAAGGTTTGTGGTTTAAAATTTAGAAATTTAAGAGGGTAACTTCACCTTGGGTTTCTCTCCCCAAATCTCTGCAAGATCCCTGGAAACCAAAAAACCCGCCCCCGGCCAATGTCAGCGGCCCCCTCTAAAATTTTTCAAAGCGACTGCCCCTATCATTTGAAAAACATGAAAAATTTAAAAAAAGTTCCAATTCCCCCTCAAAGGAAACCCAAAAACCCCATCCTCATCGAAAACACAACCATCTGCCCTCTCAAAGGCGTTATGTGCAGGGTTGTGGTGGGCCTCATGCTAGGTCTTAAATGTCCTTCAAAAAAGCCCCAAATTTTATTTAAAAGTCATTATAGGTACATATTGCTAAGGTTTGTTTGCCGGGGGCCAAAAATTCCTCTCGGGATCATCAGGGGTTCCTTTCAAATTTTTTGTAAAAATATTTCCCCGCTTTTCCCCCGCTTTCCCGAACCCTTTTTTCCCCAAATTCCCTGGGCCAATTTCTCATAAAAATTTTTCCCTTATAACTTTCGGTACTATTCCGTGAAAAAAAAAAAAAATTTTAATTTTTTTAAATTAATTTATTTCGGCCCCCCTCCCCCCCTTAAAAGCCGACCTTGCCTCCCCCTCTCTGGGAAAAATAAGGGGAAAACAGACATCTTGCCCAAACTGTTGAGGGAAAATGTTGGGAAAAAAAATCCCTATCAAAAATTTGGGAAAAAAACTCGTTTTCCCCTTTTTTTTTATGTGCAGAAAAAAGTATTAAAAAAACAGGCCACTAAAGAACATACTAAGGGTTGGTATCATTACAGTTTTATTTTAAATAAACGGGACTTTTTCCCGAACTGTTTGCCCTTTCAAAAGGAACCTGTCTGCTTTCATTTAAAATTTATGTCTCAAGTAATTTTTTTTTTATTAAAATTTTTTTTATAGGGCATTTCAATAAGAAAATATGTTTTTATTTAATTTAAAATGAAGCTTGCTTTTCTTCGTTTTTTGCAAAAAACCACGTCTTTTTGCTTCTGTTTTTTCTTCAGTTGCCCTCATTAATTTTTTTTTTCTCCCTTTTAAAACTTTAACTTGTATATCTAATTTCCTCTTTTCTGCCTTCTTCTTTCCCTTTTTACTTTTTTCCCTTTCTTCTTCTCCCTTTAAATTTATGATGCGTTTCCCGGGACCTCCACGTAAACCAAATCTTTTTTTCTTTAAAGTTTTTTATTTTTTAAAAACCCTTTCCCGCTTCTTGTTTTTCATCAGAATGTGACCTGTGGGAATGGGCTGTCTTTTAAAGCATGTTTTAACCCGTAAATTTATTTACTGAAAAAACCCGCTTAAAAAGTTGATTCCCTGCGACCCAAAGGCCCAAAGGGAAATCTTTTTACTTCCCAAAGATGTTTGTTTGTTTGTTTTTCTCCTTTTGAAAACTAAATAAATAGTGCAAGTCCTTCTTCATCACTAAATGATCACAAGGCGAAATATTTTTGAAGCTTTAGATTTTTTGAGGTTGCAAAAATGCAAGTATTTTTCTTGGAATTTTTAGCCAGAAAAAACATTTATGATTTTTGGCTTTGGGTTTAGTTCCCCCAAAAAAAAGAAAATCTCTTTTGGGGCCCGTTTTGGGGAATGTTGATAAACAAGGGGGGGGGTCCCCAAAGAAGAAACCCAAAAAACTACATCTTTCTGTTTTTTGGGAAATTTTTTTAGTTTTTAATCATGGTGGTTAACATACTCGGATTTATGTATTAAATTTTTAAATTTTTGGGCTTTCTGTTTTCTTGGGTTTGCGTTTCTCCCCCAACCAAAAAGTTTTGTTGCCCAAAACCTATATCAATATTTTTTCTAAGGATTAAATTTTTTTGATTTTTTTGTGTCAATTTGACAGTAACTTTGGACCGTGCACTTAAAGTTCAGGTTTTTACCAAGTTTTATAAGGTATTTAGATGTTTTTTTCTACGCTTCAAAAAAAATATGGAAATATTGGTTTTGATGTCTGGAACCCTTTTCAGGAAAGGTGACATTCATTTTGCAATTGTTTGCAGAACGCTAAATTTACACTTTAGGGAATTTTGGGTCACAGGTGCCCCTTTTCTTTGTCCCCTAAAGGGTTTTTTTGGAAATTTTGCTTTTTTTGGGGAAAAATTTAAAAACATGGTCCCCAAAATTTTTAATGCCCCCCGAAAAACTTCGAAATTTTTAACCCAAAGCACACCACAGAAAATTCAATTTGGAAAAATTGTACCCCCTGTCAAATGGTGTGAACAAATTGCTCGAAAGAGATGGAGAGTCCCGTAACCCGGTTTGTAAATGTGACGTTAAAAGCTACTTAAAATCCCCAAACAACGACTTACTCCTGTTCCAAGGAACCCTGAACAACATGGAAACCCAATGTTCCCAGATTTTGCAAACTACATATTCATTGTCTGTTACGATTTTGGGGGTTCCCGAAAAAGTGTTATAAATTTTTAAAATTTAATTTGGGCCTTCCCTTGCATTGTATTTAAATTTTGAGAGTGGAAGGAAAAACTACCCTCCCGAAAATGTTCAAATAATTCCCTTCCCGCAGTTCTCCTATCGGGAAAAAAAAACTTTTTAAGTAACGACTGATGATTTTGATTTTTTCCCGGGCCAGATCTAATTTCCCTTTTCCATTGGGCCCCTTTTTAATTTTAACCCTTTTTCATTGCCTCATCAAAAACAAAATTTCAAAGTTTTTTACTTTATTTTAGGCCCGGGCCGTAAAATTTTTTTGAAAAAATGGAGCAAAACCCCCTGCAAATGAAAATATGGCCTTTTTCCACCAAAGGGGAAAGGCTTGGCAATGGAACACCCCGGGAAAAATCAATTGAAAAAAATTTTACCCTTAAAATTTTTGACGAATTGAAAGACAAATTTTTTTTTCAACAAATTGCATTTGCCCAAAAAGCCCTTTCCCCCTTAGTTATATCATCTTTTATAACAAAAAATGTTATGGTTTTTTTGAGGGACTACCAATTTCACTTTTAGAACAGCTTCCTTCTGCGTTTGTTTTCGATTTTTGATGAAACAGAAAAAAATTTTTCGGGGCAACCGCAGATTTATCACTAGGGGAGAATGTCTTTGTGTGCCCGAGATTCTCTTGAAAAATGGGGAGCTCCGTTGAACCTGAATCACTTGACCCTTTTTTTAAAAAAAAATCAAAAGAGAGCGTTTATTTGTCAAAGTTTAAGAGTTTTTATATGAGTTGGGCCTTTTGCATGGGGAAACTAATGCTTGCTTTTTCCCTTTTTACTTTTAAAATTTTTAATTTTTTTTTCACATTTACAAAATGCCTGCAGTTATTACTTTCAACACCATTATCCGTAAGAGGGAAATTTGGAAAAAGGGTTTGGGGTTAGCCAGAGCTGGTTTTTAAAAAAGGTTTTTTTTTAGCTTTTTGGTGTAGTTAATCAGTTCCCGGTGCACGTATCAAATATACGATGACAAAACCCTTTTTAAAAAGAAAAAACCCAAATGATACTAAAGTTTAAAAAAATTGTCTGTGCGGGCTAGGAGACCCCCTTTTGGGTTTAAATTTGAAATAAAAATGTACCAAAACTTGTGTTTTGGGAAAATTTGAGCTTTGGGAAATGCCCTCAGCTTTCTTTATTGGGGGAGTGGCCCTTTTGACGCAAAAATAGAAAAAAAAAATTTTCTTTGTTTTTTTAAGTGTGCTTTAAGCCCTGAATTGTCATTTCCCCCGATTTCCTGACCTTTTTAAGTTCCCTGACTTTCCCCGACTATTATTTTTTTCCCCCCGCTTTTTCCCTTTTCTTTCCAAACGTAGGAACCCTGATCTAGGGTGTTTGTCAATTTTAGGAGGAAATTTCCTTCCAAAAGGGGCCCGTCCCTTTCTAATAAATCCTTTTGGGCTTTTAAAAGCGGTCAACAGTTGTCAGGCAACCTGCTCGCAAACCCGTGTTCAGTTGGAAGTCAATGGTCTACATTTTCACCATGGAAATTGTTTAAACGGGCAGCGTGTCTTATTTGGGGAGCCCGTGTACCTTGCCCATTTCAAAAACCCCCCCCTGATGAATCCACTCCCTTTTTGTGGTTGCATGAGCCCCGAACAAAAACTGTTGGGGGAACCCCCGTTAGACATCTTATCGGGGCAGTCTCTACGTTTTTCCCCCGTAGTTTTTTTTTTCGCGGGGGTTTCCCTTCCCCCCATAGAAAGGGGTCTCTTGGATTTAGAAAATTCATTTGGTTTGAAAGCTATTTTTTTCCCTTTAACTTTGTTTGGCAGGGGACAAGGTGATACATATTTCCTTATAAAACTTTTGGAAAATTTTTAAAATTTAAATTTATTTTGAAAGGGGCTCCCGAATATTTTAAAAATCATTTCCCTAAGTTAAAATTTTTTAATATAAGACGAAAGGATCTGAAAATTTTCCAAATCTTTCCCTTTAAAGGGCCCCGAATACATAGATAAATAAATTTTAAAAAGGGCTTAAATTTCGTAATTTATTTTTCCATAATAATGTTACCCCCCCTTCTACCCCTTTTTCTAAAAACCATGGATAAAAAAAGGTGGGAGGGGGGAAGCATTAGAGACCCTATTAAAAGGAAAAACATTTTTAAAAAATTTTAAAAAAAAAATAAAAAATGGTTTATTCAAAGGGAATATCAATAACAATTTTTTTTCCCTAAACCTTTAAAGGTCAAACGAAGGTAGGTTGGGAAAACAAATTAAATTAAAAATAGTTTATTGTTTGGCAGCACGTTTACGAGAATGTTTTTTAAAAAGAAATAACCTTTTTCTACAGTTCCCAATTTTGGGGCAGGGTTTTAAGAGAATGTTGATAGTGAAAAACAAATAATTTTAAACGTTTTATTTTCGAACCAAAGGGATTTTGTGTTGAAAAAAAAAAGGGCCTAATGGCCACTCTAAATTTTCTAAAAAAAAATGACTGATTTACTTTTTTGGAAAAGCAAACAAAAAAAGGTTTAATTTTAAAGTTAAAATCCTAAAATAATTTTTCAAAAAAAACGGGGGAAAAATTTGGGTTACAGGTTTAAAATAAAACTTTCCCCCGGGACTATTTTTTTGCCCATACAATAAAAAGGGCGTAAAAAAAGATCCCACTTTTTTAATAATTTGTAGTTTATATTTGAAAAAATGAATTTATGAAAACAATCAAATTTTGCAAAGGGGTTTTGGAAAAAAAATAAAAATCTATTTTTTATTTTGTGTATAAAATTTATAAACAGCAAAAATTACGTTACAATATTTTAAAATTTTAAAAAAAGGAACAAAAACAAAGGGGTTTAAAATTTTTATTAAATGAAAAACCACAATTTTTAAAAGAAAAAAATTCATTTTAAAACCCCCAAACAACAAATTAACTTTTAATTTTGGTTATGTTAAAAAAGTTAGTGGGCATGACGACATAGCGCCCAAGTTTGGGAACAGGGAAAATTTTTAAGTGTTTATATTTAAATTTCTTCCAAAAACAATTTTAAAATTTTAAATTAGCAAAAATTAAAAGCCTATTTTTGGGTAATACAAAATATTACGTTAAAATTTTGAGTTCAAAAAAAAACCCCCCATAAATTTGGGCCTTTGAATTTTTTAGTAGAAAAGTTTTTTCCTGATTTTGTCCAAATGCAGGACAGCACTTCTCCTGAGGGGTCGAATTTAAATAGTTTAATTTGTAATGACACATTGTATGTTTGGGACTCGTTGTTAGGGGAAGATGGTTGGGAAAATTTGGAAAAAATTGGTCGGTGAAGTCACGCGACCCTTTTTTGAAAACTAGCATGAAATCAAAGTAGCCATTTGACCCGGGTCGTGGTATTGGGCCCACAGGGATTATCACGTATCCCTTTTTTAAATAGACCTTTTAGAACTCTTCAATCGAGACGTCTTCAGCCCACAATTTTTTCGGTGTAGAGCACGTGTCTCGCTTGAGGGCAGGTTTGTTTTCCCCCTCCCCTGCTCGAGGAATATCTTGGCGGCCCATTTTTGTTTAACTTCGACTGGGGTGGTCAGATTTAGCTGCGGGCACACCATAGCTCACTTGGTAAAACTCGTCAAAAATAGGGCCGGGCTGGTTGGGGGTGATTGAAGGTAATTTTGCCGAAGATACAAATGGTAAGGGACATGAAACAGTTTTAGATAGCAGGGAGTTTTTTTTTTGTTTTTTATGGTTTAAAGATGTTTTTGATATAAATCGAAACTACCCCTGAAAACCAAAAAAGAAGAATACTAATTTCAGAAGGATTATTTAAAATCGGGAAGGGGGGGGTATGAATCCAATAGAGGGGGGGGGGTTTTTTGCGTAAAGGTTAATATGGGGGGGGGGTTGTATATTGTAACCCCAAAGTTTTCAATAATTTATTTGATATTTGTCAAATATTTCCCTTTTTAAAAAGGGCTCTGAAAGAAAACCCTACTATTCAATTTTAAAACGATCTGAATTAGTAAAATATCTTTTTAAAAGTAAGGGGCTCTGAATATTTGTCAAAACTTTCCCCGAAAGAGGACTATGAAACTAAAATATTAAAAAGTGAAAACTGAAAATTTACTACAACTTTCCCTAAGTTGGACTGTCTCTAAATAATTTTAAAATTTAAAATTGGGAAAGGCTCTAAATGTTGTCAAATTTTTCCCTTTAAAAAAGGGGCTCTGAAATTGTTTAAATCTTTTCTTGAAAAAAAGAAATTGAATGATTACAAAACTATTCCCTTTTTAAAGGGGGAAATTTTAACTTTATTTTAGTAAAGAAGGTATCTGAATAATTTTTTTATAAATTGAAGGACTCTGAACATTTTTTTAAAAAGGGCTGAAGGACTCTGAAAATTATTACAAGTTTGAAGGACTTGAACATTTATTTTTTAAATCTTAAGAAAATCTGAAAAATTTAAAATTTAAATCTGAAGGACTTGAAAAATTTTTTTACAATTTTAAAACCGAAAAAGAATTTTTGACTTACAAGGGCCGGAACTTAATTTGAATTTTACAATTTTTTTTTGGGAAAAGTAGGCGTGCCAATATGAAAATCCCGCCCAAAGTGTCTTTTTTCATTTATCTCCCCGGGCAGTTTTTTATTCGATATCTATTTCTCCAAAAAAGGGGGGAAATAGAGGGTTTTGAAAAACAAGATGGGAAAAATAGGGAAAAAAAAAAAGGGAAATGGTAATAGTAGGGCGAGGAAAATGTGACGGCAGGCCTGGAAAAATCCCGAACAGTATTATTTGGGACACGCAAAAATATAAACTCTGGAAACGGTCTTTCTTTCCCTTGTCCCCGGCGTCCTTAGCGAAACAGTTTTTGAAAGGCTTTCAGTTAAACAAAACCCTTTTCGTTTAGCCAGTTGTGCCCCTGGGGGGATAGTTTAGCTCTGGGCGTAAAAAAGAAGAAAGGGGATTGGTTTAGTCTAGACATTATATATTGTAGTTGTGGTGGGATATGAGTAGAAACGATTTAGTGTCCAGTTGTTTTCTTGATTTTTGAAAAGCCTTTTATGAAACGCTACAAATTTTTTGGGGCACATTTTGCATTCCCAAGGGTGCAAACCGGATCAGGGGCCACATCCAGGCTCTGCTTCAAGCCAAAGATCCCTTTGTAAAAAAATTGGGAAATTCCCTGTTTTATTTGGGTTTTTTTAAAATTTTACCCCAAAATTAATTCCCCCAAAATGTCCCTATGCTTCATCCTTTTTATGCAATGCCCAAGAGGATGCGAATCGGGGGGAGGATATGAGCAATTGATAGCTTATCAAACCCGTTTCTTTTAAAGGGAAATTGGGGGTGGCAATCAGGTGCTCGTTCCTTCTTACTTTTGGTTGTTTAAATTTTTGAATAAAAAGCGATGCCCCCAAAAAAAAAAAAGGGGGTTTTTTACGGGTGCTGTCATCTCCCACATCTTCCCCCATTTGGTGAAAAAGCCCTTACGCTTTCACATCTAAGAAACCTTTTCCCCTTTTGAGGGAAAAACTACCTCAGCACCCAGCGTAAGTCTGCAGGCCCCTTATTTTTGGACTTAAGTAATTTATTTAAAAACCTGTTTGGGAAAAAACCCTTTTTTAAAAATTCATTGACAATGCAGCGTTGGTGGGTTTTTTTTGGGGCTAAGGGTAAAATGGACCTTTTACCCGTCTTTGCTATACGGGGGGGCCATCCTGTTGCAAATCATCTTCCCTATAAGAAAAAAGTTTCGAAAATTTTGAAAATAATTCCTCAAAGTTTATTTTTTTGACCCAAAAAACCCCTTTTCCCCTCAGAATGAGGTGGGGTTAACTTTTTACAAGATTTCCTTGGGGTCTCTGGGGCCCCTCACTGCGGTCCCAGGGCCAACGGAAGGATTCATATCGAGGCGGTACTCACATACGTCCCCCAATTTGGGTTTGGGCCTTTTGTGGAGCCCAATAAAGGTTTTTTACCCCTTTTCATCGGTTTCCCCGAAATTTTTTGGCAAAATTTGGAATTTTTTTAGGGTCTCGTCCGAAAAACCTGGAGTTCTTCCATCAGTTTTATCCCGGGTTTTAGTCCCATGAAAAAGCCTAGCATGTGGTTTTGTGTGGTGGCCTGGGTTTAATGACGAATTTGGGAAGGTAGGATAAAAAGGTGTGGTGTTTGTAAACGCTCCGTCCAAATGCTCCTTTACGAAACCTTGATTCCTTGGTCCTGGCCTTTTTTAGAAAGGTGGCAAAGGGGTTGTATTTTTTTTTGCCCAGTTTTAAGGCAAAACTTTTTCTTATTTTCGTATTGGTAAATTTTAAATACCCCAAAAAACCAAATCTGGGACGAAGCCACCTCAGCGAGACTGTTCTCATCGCTGCCAAATTTGCTATTTTTTGTTTAACAAAGGGAAATTTTACATTCCCCTTGTTCTGTTTTCCTCCAATCTAAAAGGGTTTTGGGGGAGATTTTTTGTTTTAAAACCACCAAGAAAGCTTCAGAAACTGTCGTTTGGGTGTTTTATTAATCCCGAACCCCTTTATTTAAAAAAAAATTTATGCGTTTCTTTTGGCTTTTCTCTAGGGGGCCCTAGTGCGGGGGGGTTTTGTCACTTGCAAACTCAAGGTTGGTTCCAAGGGAAATTTTGGTATAGAGTTTCAACTTGGGCATATTCTAGTGTTGTTGGTGGACGATCTAAACAAATTTTAAAATCTCATCTACGCCCCCGGGCCAAATTGGCTGTTCCAGTTGAGTTGTCAAAGAGAGATGGGAAACAGCACCAATTTCCCAAAAACCTATCCTACCCCTCTCTGTGGAAACCTACCCCCGGCCCTTAATTCAGCCCCTTCGGGTTGCTGACCCCCCCTGTTGCACCCCCAGTACGGAGCCCTCCCCGGGGTTACATTCAGAGGCCCTTTTGTCAGGCTCCCAGCGTGATGGGTTCGGTCACACCCCCGTGGGACCAACTGCAGCGTCTCCCAAAGGGGTTTTTCCCCCCAAAAGCCTCGTCAAAAATCATCGCCCGTGGCCCCCCAGTAACAAAACCCCTTCCCGGGGCGTCAGGTCATTTTAAAACCCTAAAGCCGGACTTTGGGTTTTGATTCACATTAGTCAGAACTTTGATTTGGGTTTTTTTCTGCACACTGTATTTTTGAAATTTTAAAGGGAAAAATTTAATTTGGGACCCCAAAGGGGTTTTTTTACTCTTCTATTTATTTTCCCGTGTTTGGAATCAATGATAAGTTTAATTACTTTTAGGAAAAGTATTTTGTAGTCAAACCAGGGGGGGCTGTTTACCTTTGTTATTCTTTGACTCTCTAATTTCCATTTCTTGGCTCTCAACCATGTAATGGCCCGGGGCCCAGGATGAATTAGTATTTTATTGGTATTATATCTATTACCTTTATATATAAATCTATCAAATTTTCGAAAAAACTTCCCCAAACAAAAAACTATAGTTAATTTACAAAAGTGAAAAGTTTTACTACAAGTGTTTTGAAAAGATTGGGGGAAATTTTTGAAGGGGGATGGGGGGGCCCTTAAGTAGTCTCCCAATTTTCCCCCATTATAGATACAGAAAAAGGGTCAATTCCCCCCTGGTCCCCCCCTATGTAGCTCTTTTTTTTTTTATCTAAAATTTTTTGGATTTACCAGTCATCTTCCTGGCAGGGGTTTAATTCCTCATTTCCCGTTTATGTCTGGGCCACCGTAAAAATTTTCGACTTTGAATTTTTCCTAAGTATTCTTGTGATAAAGGGAATAGCAGGGAATCTTTTTTATACTTTAAAACTCATTTTTACCCCCCCCGTTATCCTCAAAACCCTTTTTTTCCCAAAATTTTTAAGCAACTAAAATTTTTGAAATATTTTTTTGTCGTGCAAAGCAAGGGCCCTGCCAGCCATAAAATTTAGGGAGGGTTTTGGGGGCACTCCCCCAATTCCCGGGGGCTGAAAAAGAAATTTTAAAATTTATAAAAAGTTCTAGATGCTTTTTCCCAAGTGGGGTTTTTTTTTTGGGAACATTTCCCCCTTTCACTTTTGAAAGCCCAAGTTTTTTTTTAAAAATACTAAAGTGCTTTTTAGGCCCAAAATAACCTTAAAAATGACAATTTAAAATTCTAAATAATTTAAAAACCCTTTAGAAGCTTTCTAAATTTTTTTTATGTCAAACATAACAACATAATTTCCCAAAAAATAGGAAAAAAAATTTTAAAATTAAACCCTCTAGAAGTCTTTGGAGTTTTTTTTTTTTTATGGTAACACAGCTTTAATTTAAAAAATTGGACCTTAAATTTTTATATCGTTTGAACCCTAAATAAAGGCCCCTATTATAGTTCTTAAAATTTTGGGGGGTGTGAATCACGTTACCCCACACATAGAGGAATAAACCCGTAAAATTTTTATTTTGTATTTTTGAGTTTTAAAAATTCGTTTTTAACCAAGGAAAATACGGTTACTTTTGAACCCAAAAATAGCATGTATTTCCCCATTTTCTTTTCTTAATTTTTTTTTCCCCAATAATGTTATTACGTGTTAAAATTTTTTTTCTTTTAATTTTTTAAACTTTAAATTTAAAAATTTCAAATGATTTTTATTTTCCAAATAATTTTCTAAATGGTCGTCCTAAAATTTTTGTTTTTTTTGATCATAATTTTATTTTCTTTTAAAAATAAAAAAGAATTTGGAAAATCTGCGGCTAAAATTTTTTTGGGTTTTCGTCTGCACACCATTGCGTAAGAGAGAAGAAAACTTTTGAGTAACTCTTTTCTCTTCTAACACATATTAGGCAAAGTGGCTTTTTACATTGTTCTCTTTTTTTTAAAGAATATTGATTTTTTAAACGATTTATGATTAGAGAAATGAACTAAAAAAGTCTAATAAAATGGGTTTTAATAGCATACCCAAATTCAACACTCATATATCGTTTCTTTAAAAAAAGTTATTTAGTCTAAAAAATAAGACTTTTTTTAATCCCTTTTTTTAAAAAGATGTTTTAACGTAAGACTTCTACAAAGAGTTTGTCATTTGAAAAAAAAAGTAATAAAATTTTTGCGACCTTATTTAATTATAGTTAAACAAAATTTTAAAAATAATATTGTTTTTTGAATGCAATATACAAGCTAAGGCCAACTTTAAAAATATTGTAAATTTTGTAAAATTTTAGTTACTTCATACAAACCCCAAATTTTCCAAATTTATTTTTTGAACGTAAAACTTTTTCAAAAGTGTGTCATTCCAAAAATATCAATTAAGTTTTAAATTTACCTTATTTCTTTATAGTTAAACTAAAATTTAAATTTTTAAAATTTTGCTTCTTAAAACAATAAAAATTTTAAAGTAAGAGCCCAAAAATTTTAAAAATATTGTATTATATTTACTTCATATAAAGGTATGCCTAAAAAAAGTTTGAATGTAAAAAATTTAAAATACAAAAATTTTTCATTCAAACAAATGAAATTAAGTTTGGAAACTACTTTTTTTTTTTAAAAAAAATTTTTGAAATTTATATATAATAATTTTTTCTGGAAAACCCTTTTTTTAAACAATAACTTTAATTTTTAAAAAATATTGTAGTCTTGGGGAGAATATAAACAACAGAGTATTAGCGATAAATTTTTTAAAATTTTTTAAGGTTCCCATTCTTTTTGTAAATATTTTACATTTTTAAAATGAAGTTTTTATTTTTTAATGAAAAATTTTGTTTTTCATTTAAATGGATTTATAGAACCCACTTCACAAATTAAAAAAAAAAAAAATTTTTACTACCAGACCCCTGTTTTTACACAAAAAATTGAAATAGCCGTTAAAAGGGTTTCCCGGGAGAAATCGACGGCCCAAAAAATTTGGGTCATGATTTGGGTTTTTTGGGAATGGGTTTTTTATGTCCCTCGGGAAAGTATAGAGATCACTTTTTAATTTTAAAAACTTTCAAATCCAAAACCCATTTTCTTACTAGCTTCAACTTTGCTTTTTTAATTTTTTTTAAAAATTAGGTAAATTTTAAAATTTTTTAGCCAGTCCCCTTTTTGGGCCCCCTGTTTTTCTAAATTTTATAGAAGGGCAGTATCTTATAAAAAAAATTTTTTTCGGCAATGAAAATATTTTTCCCATTAAGTTAATGTAAAAACATATTTAATTATTTTTTTATTTATTTAAATTTTTTATAAAATTTACCCCGGACACAAACTAAAAGCAACATAGGGAAAAAGAATTTTTGGAAATTTATTCCAAAAAAAGCATGGGGTCTTTTGTATCAGGTGTGTTTTTGACCACAAATTTGGGTTGATAAATTTATTCTGTGAAATTTATCAAGTTCAAGGAGAATAATTTTGTCATAAAGTTAAAATAACTTTGATCAAATAAATTTAAAAAAATCCAATTCCTACAAAGAATTTTCTTTGACATATGTAAAAGTTAGCACCCCACCATTCACTTATAATTACCCCCCTTAGTGGAATTTAATTTTTAAAAAATTGTTTCCTAAAATTTGTCATTTAGGTATAAATACGTTTTTGGAAAAAATTTAATATTTTTTAAAAGTGTTTCTTTATAAGGGGATATTAAACCTCTATTATTTTTATTTTATTTAAAGGGTTTTGTTTGGGAAAAAACTTTTTTATAAACCACAGTTTTTTAAATTTCTGGTTGTTAAATTATAAGGGGTTTTGTGGCAAAGGGGTATCTTGTGGGGTAAAATGCAATGAGGGGGTGGGGTTTTTAATTTTTTTTCTTTGTATATTTGAATATTTAATTTTTTTTTACCCTCCAAAACCGGGAAAAAAAATGTGGAAATTTCCCAAAGATTAAAAACCCCGAATTTAAAGCAGGCCTGTAATAAAAATTTTTATTTAATTTAAAAAATATCTTTAAAAAACTCACTTTAATCCCCAAAAACAAATAAATTTCCCAAAAAATTTTTACAAAATGGCAAGGTACCTAAAGTATTTTTTTAAAAAAAGAAGTTTAGTATTATTTATTTAAAATATTTTAATGAATCTTCCGGGACAAACAACCCCATTTTCATGAAAAAATTTGTATTAAAATAGTGTTATTATTATTAGCAACCCCCGTCTTTTACCCCTTGGGTTTAGCACTAACCTAAAGTGTAATGGTAGGGTGATTGTGGGGATGAAAAAAGGATCAAAAGGGTTTTTCGTGGAATTTTGAACCCCTGGTGGAGGCCCGGGATTCCCCCATTCCCCAGATGTCTTGTCAGAGGTGAAAGGGAAAGGGGTTTGGGATAAAAATAGTGGTTTTTTTTTTTTTTCATTTTGAAAAATTTAATCAAATTTTTTTTATCCTTTTCCCCTTTAAATTTTTCGATATTTTGTTATCACAATGAAAGGCACCACCAGCAAAATTTAAAAAACCAAAAAAAAATAGTGAAAAAATATGGCCCCGGGGATTGAAAAAAAGCTTTTAAAACTTGAGGGCAAAACAAACCGAGAAAAAAAAGATGGTTGAGGGAGTCAAAAAAAAAGAAAAATTTCAATAAAAAATTTAAAATTTAAAGGGGGTAAGCCTTAAAAAAACCAATGGAAAGGGAAAAAAACAGGGGAAATTTAACAAAAGGGGGTTTATTTGGGCGATGTAAAGAAGCTGCGAGGAGTTGGAAAAAGAGTAAGGGAGACATGGTTACCCAAAATTTTGGGGGAATGCACTACCTTTGTCAAATGGGGACCTTTTTTTTTTTTTTTAACATCATGTAATATCTCTTCTTCTAATCAGGGTGAGTGTTAAGAACAAAAAGAAAAAGGGGCCCCTTTGACCCAAGGTAGTGAAAAAAGGGTTTGAGGGAACAGAGAAAGGGCAATTTTCAGATTTATTTTGTTTTGGAACCTTTGGGGGAACTAAGGAACCACAAAGTTTTTACAACAATAACAGCAGCCTTTTTAACGGACGGAGAGGGATCTTAAAAAAATGGAAAGAATATTTAAAAGGAAAATTTTGATTTGTGATCACCCCAAGTAGAAAATTTGGGGGGATAAAAACAAGTAAAAGGAAGGAATTTGAAGTGATGTTTGGGAATTTTTAAAAAAGGATAGGTAAAAAAGGGGAATTTAAAAGGTGAAAAAATTTAAATGCTCCCGGGGGATCAGACAAAAGATAGAGATGATCAAGGGAAAGGTAAAAAAACCCGCACGGAGAGATAACGTGGTGGGGGGCAATTTGTGTGGTTTGCCATGTGTTCTTCAAGGCCTGTGATCACCGTTAATCAAATTAATCAGTTTTGTTATCATTGGAAATTTTCTTTTGTTATTGTGTGTATATATATGGTAAGATGTATTTAAATTTGCATAGTAGACCTATGACATGTAGAAAATTTTTTGGCCCCCTTGCAGTTTTTTCCCCTACAAAATTAAATTTTCAAATTTTTTTGGGCATCCCTCTTTTTTCTTTCTCCAAATTACATGCCCTTTATAAAGGGCAGTCTTGCTTCCTTTTACTTTCTCATGTCCCCCTTCAGTCCTAATTTTTTTTCCCCTTTTGTGACAGCTAACATGCTCCTCACAAACTCCTTTCCCTATCCCCTTCACTTTCCAAAACCCCCTATTGCCGAGATCTCTATTAAAAAATCAAATTTAGTCTTCTTGAATGCTTCAAAATGCTGAAAAAAATTTTTTAGTTTTTTCCTGAAAACTAAAATGTTCATTTTGAGATGATTTTTTTGGTTTTCGAGAAAACAATATTTGAATTCGCTTTAAGTTGTATCAAAAAGTTCTAATACAACGAATTATTTTCCCCGGTGAGAAAAACCCAAATCCCAGAAGCAAAAAGGGTTTAAATTATTCCAATGAGGCCATATTTACCCCTTTATGAAACAAAATTTCAATTCTTTTGCATTGTAAATAAATTTTTTAAAAAAAAAAATTACTTTAAATTTTGTCAAAAAGAAATGTTACTTCTGAAAAAAAAATGTATTTTTTAGGAATTTATTAAAAGGGTTATAAAAAAAGGGCGTGTTTAGACTAATATTTTTGTTTTATTAAAAACTTTTTGGGATTATCATTTAAAAAAAATAATAAGCAAAAAAAAATATTTGTTAAAAACAGATTATGCAGGGCGTTCGAGATAGTCCCTCCATTATATTTTTAAAAATGTGTCAATTTTAAATAACCTGCATAGTTTTTTTCAATCTAAATAGCTTTACAAGTGCTTTTCATAATGGCAAAAATTTTCCCCATCGTTAAAGATTCAAAATGGAAAATTTATTTCAAGTTAAAAGTTTTTCTTAAATTTTTGGATTTTAAAACAAAAAGTTTAAAGTATTATCTTTTTTTTAAACCCAAAATGTTAAAACCCCTTTAAAATTTTTTTAAATTTTTAGTGGGTTGCCCCTTCAAAAATTGTGATAGACATCAGTTCGAATTGTTTGTGTCTGTTTTGGTTTTCAAATGATTGGAATACCAAATGTGAAACTCGGGGAAAAAGGGAAAAATCCTCGAAATGTCAAAAACACATCAGGAAAACGGGTTTTAAAACTTTTTTACATTCACTTTTTTCTCCCGATTAGGTTTTTTTATTACCCATAGAACAACTTTACTTGCTTTTTTTCCCCCCCTTCTCCCTTAAATCCTCTCTACTTTACCTTTCTCCTCAATCACGCTTCCAAAAGATTTTATGTTCTGTAATTTTCTCCGCTCAAATCCA
>JBCFYV010008123.1:0-26662 GCA_039000515.1 Timema cristinae | reverse complement strand
AATTTCATCATAAATTGAAACATGTTGATATCAAGGTAAATTTTATAATAGATAAAGTAAACAGTAATGTTGTAATCGTTGAGTATATTAGTACAATTAATGAACAAGTAGCGGATATTTTCACAAAACTTTTGGGTAAAGTTAATTCGATAAGTTTAAGCATAGTTTGGGATTGTATAAGCCATAAGTTTATATTTGGGTAGTAATGTTTTGGTTTGTAAGAATTTTAACATTGAGGGATGGTGTTAGCGTTGCAATGTTAAATATTGTTTATTTATGTTTATGAGGTTATTGTTGTGTGCATAGCGTGGCAATATTGAACTATTTTGTCCTCGTTTCTTTTTCTCAAATAGGACACTACCATTTTTGTGAGTTATTTTGCGCCGATTATAATTGCTGTATAGTTTTTACTCCAAATAAATATCTACATCTAAACAAGTGTCACCTTTCACTGAAAGCAAGTCCTGTCTACTCGCCAACATAAACCAATACTGAAAGACTTGATTTTGCATTTAGTTTTTGTTCTAAGATAAATACATACACCTTTTCCTTAGTACGAAGTGGTTGCATTGTCCAGCCAACCAGAAAGCTAGAATTCAAACTACTCTCATGTGATAGGTCCATATTCTCAGTCCACTCTGGTTCAATCGTCGATGTTATCAGAATTTGAACAATACACGAGGGAGAAACAAACTCTGTACTTTGCACCAGGAGAAGACGCGCAGTGATCGGGGTGACGACAAGACGTGTGTTTCCTCTCCCCACACATTTAATTATGATATAGTGTACGGTGACTGGCGTCGCAACGGGTCAGTCGTACAAGGTGAAGTTGTAAATTGTTATAGTAATAACGTATGAAGGAATAAGTTCTAATAATAAATTAATATAAATGTAATCAAATTAAATTTATTGTATAAGTGAGAATTCCCTTATGTGGTACTCACGTCTATAAAAGAAGCTGAGCTAGCCAGGGACAGATGTTAAGATTATAAGTCGTCTTTACGAAGTGTTCTATAATAGCGACCCAGCGTGAGGCTTTCTAGAATTTTATAATTGACAACTTTTCGTATATTTTTACAATTGACGACCCATCGCGAGGCATTTAGGGTGTTCTTCCCACTAGCTAGCTCTATCGTCAACTTAGTGGCGTTTTCATCAAATCACCCATTCCTAAAACAAATTTATTTATTAGATAAAAGTTTATATGGGTGTAAAATTCACAATTCACCGCCAATTCCCGTATTCTTGCCAGCCACTCATTTAAGTTCTCTCTGGCTCTTTAGTATCATTGAAAAACTTAAATCTCGCAGCAAAAACAGAATCAACGGGCAGAAAGTACTTGTCAAACAACTCCACGAGTACATCGTATTTCACCTCTTTAGGCAATTTAGGTAAACTTAATTAATTTAAAAGCATCTTCATCCAATGCTGTGAGAAACAGGCCCTGTCTTGTCGAAGAAACTTTCCATCCTATGTTTGTAAAGTGACCAATCATTTTTAAAGTAAGCTCCCTCAAGACGCCAACGGTTTTGGTTTCTACACCTTCAGCCATTTTGAATGCAAATGTAGGTTCCTTCCTTTGGATTGACGTCTTCAATTGCGGAATGCACTCAGTAAGTTTGTAAACTCGAATACTTGCTATTCTTGGTTTTGGTCAATACCAGATTCGACAGTGGGTGATCCCATCCTAGTTGCCAATGTAAAATGCTTGCCACTATTTTGCCATTCACAATTAAACGTTCACATATCCTATAGTGTCACACAACACCTCGCAAGTCACACCTCTCACAGATCATAATACCGTTTCATAACCAAAACAATGCTACCAACTACACCGCTGTAATCTCCTACAGAGACATAGCACAACCTTGTCTAACACCCTGTTCAATGTCAATCTCCATCATTACTTCCAACATACGCCACCATGAATCCCCACCATGCTCTCTCAGAATAAACTTTTTTCATTACTGCCATAAATTATTAAATCACTTGTTGCATTTCAAAATAATATCTGGCCCATTCAACCTCTTTCTGGCATGAAACCACATTGCACAACCCAAAACTTGTCAGCGTTTAAACTTCACTTGAAATATTTAACAAACTAATTTCCCTGTTATTAAATGTTTTATTTGAGGTTTGGAACACACTGTTCTTACTTAACAGACCGCACACGGTAAATGTTAAACATGACTGTTACATGACGCCAACAAGACAGTAAAAGAAAAAGTGCTTTAATGAATGTATTCATGCGCCACACTATTGGGCACTCACACTATTGGTTGAGAGGTTAGGCCTAAACAAGCATGATATTTTAAACATGTTTTGACACTCCCACTAAATGAATGCTTGTTTACAGTCTTGCAAATGGTTAGAAATATGGCTTATTTATATGTAGTTACTAATTAGCTTCAAAAACAAAACAAAAATAATAAACAGCTTTATATACATATCAATGTCAATGAGAAGTATTTATAAGCTCTCCAGTCTTGTCATTCCAATTGCACCACGGAGTGTCTGAAAACGATCACGTGGAAGAGGTTTGGTTAGTATATCTGCTAACTGGTCCTCAGAGGGTACATGCTTGATGACAATCTCACCGTTCTCATACTTCTCACGTATGAAGTGGTAGCGTATGTCTATGTGTTTGGTTCTCTTGTGGAACTCTGGGTTTCGTACAAGGCGCATTGCACTCTGATTATCAACCGCTAGAACTGTGGCCTCTCCCACTGTTTCCCCAATGTCAAGTAGAAGATATCTAAGCCAGATGACTTCTTTGGCCGCAGTTGATGCAGCAATGTACTCAGCTTCGGTAGTGGAAAGGGAAACTGTTTGTTGACGTTGAATAGCCCATGTTATAGGGCCATTACTCAATTGAAAGAGGTATCCAGTTGTGGAGCGTCGGATGTCCAAATCGTTTGCAAAGTCAGAGTCCGAGAAGCCAATTAATGGGGGTGGATTCTCATTCCTTGTAAATTCAATGCCATAGCTGGATGTGTCTTTTAGGTATTTTAATATGCGTTTGACTGCATTCCAATGACTTGGTCCATAGTTTGACAAGTATCTACTCACGTTTCCAACTGCATACATAATGTCTGGCCGACTAACTATTGCAGCAAACATTAAGCTGCCAACAGCTTCACGATAGGGTAATTTTATTTCTTCATTTTTCCCTATGTTTGAACTCAAGTGAGAGTGTGGATCAGCAGGCACACTGACTGGCTTAGAGTATTCAAGATTGAATCTCTTGATTATTTGTTTGATATAGTTGGCTTGATGTAGAAATATTGATCCGTTCACATTATTTCGTTTTATTTCTAGACCCACAAAGTAATTTGGTTCACTGATTGTAACTTCAAAGGTTGTCTTCAGTTTATCGAGTACAAGTTGTAGTGCCATTTGGTTTTCAGCCATGATCAGCCCATCATCAACATATAACGCAAGCAGAACCTTTGATTTATTGAAATCCCCTCGATAAACTCATTTATCTGCGGTACTTTGGCTGAATCCAAACATTTTCAGGAAACCGTCAAACTTTTCGTTCCAACAACGCGATGATTGTTTGAGGCCATATAGTGACTTTCTTAATTTGCAGACAAGGTTTTGTTCAATATTGATTACATCTGGTGGAAGCATGTAGATATCTTCCTTGAGTTCACCATACAAAAATGCAGTTTTCACATCAAACTGCATTATTTCATAGTTTTGTTGAGCTGCGATAGCGAGTAAGATTCGTATAGAGTCATACCGTGTTGTGGGAGAGTATGTGTCATTGTAGTCGACCCCTTCTTTCTGTGTGAAACCTTTAGCGCACAGTCTTGATTTATATCGTGAAATGTTTCCATCACTGGTGCGTTTTACTTTGAAGACCCATTTTGAACCTATAGCATTTTTACCAGGAGGTAAGGACACTAGCACCCAAGTGTTGTTCTTTTCCAGCGCATCAAGTTCTTCTTTGATTGCGTCAGTCCCCTGCCCTGCATCGGGACTCTTCATTGCTTCCTCGTAGGTCTGTGGTACATCTATTTCCACTAGGTTAGCTTCATAGCGTTTGGGAGGCCTGATGACATCTCTTGGTCGCAGCTCATAATTTGCTTCAATGTGCCTGGGTTTTCATTGTTCTGTTCATAATGTTGAGGGCCTCCGTCCTCCTGCTGAATTCTTTGATCAAAATTATGTGTGTTTTCTATCACTACTGGGACTACAGTATTTCTTTGAGGAATGAAACTACTTGAATTCTCATTGAAAATAACATTTCTTGATACTGTAATTTTCTGTGTATTTTGATCCAGCAAACGATAGTTGGTTGAGTTTCTATCATATCTTACAAGGGTGAGTTTCTTGCTCTTTGGCGCCAGTTTGTTTCGCAGTTCCTTTGGTACATGCATGTATGCCTCACTGCCAAAGATTCTTAAATGTGACATTACAGGCCTTTTTCCACTCCATATTTCATAGGGTGTCGAGTTTGGTGCTTGAGAGGTTGGAGTCCTGTTTAGAATATAAACAGCTGTGTTTACTGCCTCTGCCCATAAATATGTTGGCATATTCTTTGCATATATCATTGAACGTGCACTTTCCATTATGGTTCTCATGTCACGTTCGGCTCTACCATTTTGCTCAGGAGTATAAAGTGCCGTTGTTTCAAACTCAATTCCATGTTTTGACATATACTCTTTCATTCCCTGATATTCTATCCCATTGTCAGTATGTAGGGTCTTAATAGAATATTCAAATTTATTCCTTATCATGTTTGCAAAATCTTTGAAACACACAACAACATCCGCTTTGTGCTTGATGAAAAATACGACACGATAGCCTGAACAGTCATCCTTAAATAATACAAAATATTTAGCACCCTGAACTGATGGTGTTGACATTGGACCACACACGTCACTGTAAATGAATTCACCTGGTTTGGCCTTGGCATGCTTTGAGGGCGAAAATGGTAGCCTGTGCTGTTTGCCATACTGACACGACTCGCAGAAGAAATCTTCAAGGTCATTAATATTTACACCTTCGACCAAGCCTTTGGTGACCATTTCACGCAGAGTTCTCATATTTATATGTCCGAGTCTCTCGTGCCTCAATTTTAAACTTCCACTTGCAGTGAAATTTAGGCCTACATCTTGATGTGGGATCACTGTGCGGAATAACATTCGATACAGATTGTTGGTTTCACGGACCGCACTTGCTACTAGCTCACCGTTTTCGTAAACTTCTGCATATCTGTCTTCCTTAAGGATCTTCATCCCTTTTTCAGTTATTACACCTTCAGAGAAAAGACTTTTTCTTAGTTCAGGAATATACAACACATTTGTGATAGTTGAGTCATACCAATTACATCTGATAAGTTTCTTTATTTTAATGCTTCCTCTTCCCTTCCAGAAAGACCTTGGTTGTTTCCAAGCACGACACTCGTATTGTCTACATTCTCTTCAAACTTAGAAAAATAATCACGACGATTAGTCATGTGTGCAGAAGCGCCACTGTCCATTATCCAGTTATCTTCGGTGGTGATTGCTGATTTTAGCATAACATCCTTCTTCTCTGCACTGAATGTTGATAAATGACCCTGTTGGGAACGGTCACTGTGAGTGTTTTGCTGTCCGTTTTCTCGGGGCTTCTTTGGTGCACGACAGTCACTTGTGTAATATCCTTATCTTTGGCAATTATAGCACGTTACCCTTGGTTTTCCTGATCTATTTCTTTGTTTTTGATTGGACTTTTGAGAGTTATTAGACTTTTGAAAATCGCTTTTCAAATTTGTCGAAGATGAAAATGCACTTTCCGATTGTTCATTTGATGTGAGACTGGCCTCTTCATCCAACAGACGTACCGTCATATTTGGGATTGTCTGTCTAGCCTCGTCTAGTGAAAGCCGATTCCCGTTTTCCGATTCACTTTCTTTTTCACCATTGTTCCTTTCAGTACGTAGTCTTTTCATACAGTATTTAAAAATATGTATTTTCTTTTTACAATAGTAGCATTCTACTTCTGACCATTATTTTGGTTGTACATACACACCACTTAAGCTTGGTGCCTTTTTCTTCTCCTTTGTCGTTATAGCATCTAAAGCATTGTCAATAGCATAATATTCATATAGTCACCTTTCTTCTTTGATGAGCCTTTCTTGGAGAGTGTGTGTCGTTTGCGATTCGGGCGCAACACTGTCGATAGCTGTGGGTATAAGAAACATTGTCTTGGCACTTTCTATTGAATTTATGACTCATGTAGTCCAGCTAATTTGTTCATCTAGTAGTACGTCATTTCTGCCTTTTTTTATTACTCTTGAACGTGGCATCAGTGAGGTTACAACGTAGTCTACTTTATTCTGTACCATTTAATAATGTTGTACATTGCATTATTAAATATTAACACATTTAAATTAGTACATACGGTTTATCATCCTAAACCTTAATATTTTATTTTAACCATGCCTTCCATTGAGTCATGTTTGTTGCATCATCACGCAGTATTACAAGTTCCCCATTGACAATAGCATAGATGTCTTGTGCTTTTAGCAGTGAAACCATTGGAAATTTATATAATTGAAAATTTGTTCCATCAAATTTCTTGATAGATTTTTGTTATGATTTCTTCATTCATTTTTCTTTGTCTTCCATTTGGGCACACAAAGGTAACTGAACAGGCAATATGGCATACCTATTCTAGTTAATTCCCCACGCGTGTTTCTGACTGCGTTAGAAAGATCTATTCGTCTAGGCTATCTATTTTGTGATATCTGGTCCATAACCTGTTAGGAATTATGTATTAGATATCCTAGGTATTACACATAATCAAACATAATGCAGATGTATTTTCACAAAGACAAAAAAACCGCTTTAACTTATGTACGAAGTGTACACTTTACATAAAACATAGAGACTGAGCGCTTAGCTATCTCTCTTTTGTATTTTTTTTTACCGTTTACAGTGTGCATTGCTAGATGGTGCCACCCAACCTATAATACGAAAAACAACTTATTCCAACAGGGTCGTTTTCAAGTTTAAGGAGTAACTCCTGTTACCCCCTTTCTAACTGCGCTATCTAATTTTGTATGAATGCTAAAAGTTGTCACCGGGGGATTGATCATGCCTAAATATTTTAATAGAGGATGAAGTTAATAAGTTAATATACTAGAACATATTTTTGTGTAATTGATTGCATTTTCATAATAAATAAACTTAGATCTTAACTTATATTACTTTCGTTTGCAGTAGGTTCCATCCTTCTAATTTATTACTGTATGTTCCTACTTATATACGTCACCGGTTGTATAACAGAGAAAGAGAGTATCTGTAACAACTGCTAGGGCAGTATGAAACTATACATTCGTAGAATTATATTGGTAGCTGCTTAGGCCTTGGTGGAGGGAGAAGATTAGAATGTGAGAGTGGAATTTTGGAATGAGCTCAATGAAGTCTTAAATGTATGTGAACTAGGTGAAAGAACTATCTTGTGAGTAGATGTAAAAGGAGGGTGCATACCCAAAAAGATAATTCATGGAGAGTGTTAGGAAGGTATGGTGATGACAGGGTAAACAAGAATTGTAATGAACTAGTGATTCTGTTTTAATTAAAAAAAATTTTGTGTTGAACACATGGTTTAAACACAGTGATCTTCACTAGTATGTATGGTAAAGGGGCGATTCGAGAACGGTGATTGATTTTGTGGTGTTTGAAAAAAAGTTCAGTAAATGATACTAGGGCTGTGCATGGATCTGAATGGGGAGCGGATTATTTCCAAGTTATCTTAGTAGTTGAATTAGGTAGGAATTTTGTAAAGAAGTAGCGCAAGAAAATTAACGAATTAAGACAAAGTTGAAAAATTTCGGGATAAAAGTTTAAAAGTGCAACATGAAAGATTTCTGGGTAAAAAATTATTTTCACAAGAGCATTACTGAACTGTAGAAATAAGTGGTATAATAATATAGAAAATGCTTGGAACAGAAGTGAAGAGGCCGTAGCTTAATGCGTGAAATATGTGGTGTACATCTGTGGTGGTGGGAAACTTAAAAAAAAAATTCATGGTGGAATGGACATGTCAAAGAAGCTGTGAGAGACAAGAAAAATAATTTAAACTAATGATTTTTGTGAAGGGTAAAACAAAACGTAAGAGATTGTAGGACATATAAAAAGAGATAAAGCTGAATGCAAAGCAGTAAATGAGAGTAAAGATCAAATGAGTTTATAAGGAAGTGAAATAATGCAGAATGATTTTGAAGACAATATGAAGCTGTTCTTGAAATGCGTAAAGAGAAGAAATCATGGAGTGCAAGAAAATACCTATGGCATTCAGAATGAACGTGGTGAGATGAGCTGGTATGAAAACAGTATAAGAGAGTGATGGAGGGAGTGAAATGCTAAAGTGTGGGGGCATGGTTCAACTTGCCATATTGTGTATGTTGTTCAGTTTGTGTTTGCTGGGATTTCGAATATTCATATTGACTGGAAGAATGCTGGCAGTGTTCCTTTGTAACAAAGGCAAAGGCAGTAAGAGTGACAGTAGGAATTACAGGTGTCAAAACATGTTTAAAATATCATGCTTGTTTAGGCCTAACCTCTCAACCAATAGTGTGAGTGCCCAATTCTATGGCGCATGAATACATTCATTAAAGCACTTTTTCTTTTACTGTCTTGTTGGCGTCATGTAACAGTCATCTTTAACTTTTACCGTGTGCGGTCTGTTAAGTAAGAACAGTGTGTTCCAAACCTCAAATAAAACATTTAATAAATTATGGGCCCAGGCACCCAACAACTGCGTAAATATCCACGTAATATTTCGTAAAATCTGTCCGTCGAGTAATTCAAAAATCCGTTTTGTGAATTCGCGTTCGCGTTAGGAAGCGACGTGATTCGCCATTTATGGAAGGCATGGTTAAAATAAAATATTAAGGTTTAGGATGATAAACCATATGTACTAATTTAAATGTGTTAATATTTAATAATGCAATGTACAACATTATTAAATGGTACAGAATAAAGTAGACTACGTTGTAACCTCACTGATGCCACGTTCAAGAGTAATAAAAAAAGGCAGAAATGACGTACTACTAGATGAACAAATTAGCTGGACTACATGAGTCATAAATTCAATAGAAAGTGCCAAGACAATGTTTCTTATACCCACAGCTATCGACAGTGTTGCGCCCGAATCGCAAACGACACACACTCTCCAAGAAAGGCTCATCAAAGAAGAAAGGTGACTATATGAATATTATGCTATTGACAATGCTTTAGATGCTATAACGACAAAGGAGAAGAAAAAGGCACCAAGCTTAAGTGGTGTGTATGTACAACCAAAATAATGGTCAGAAGTAGAATGCTACTATTGTAAAAAGAAAACACATATTTTTAAATACTGTATGAAAAGACTACGTACTGAAAGGAACAATGGTGAAAAAGAAAGTGAATCGGAAAACGGGAATCGGCTTTCACTAGACGAGGCTAGACAGACAATCCCAAATATGACGGCACGTCTGTTGGATGAAGAGGCCAGTCTCACATCAAATGAACAATCGGAAAGTGCATTTTCATCTTCGACAAATTTGAAAAGCGATTTTCAAAAGTCTAATAACTCTCAAAAGTTCAATCAAAAACAAAGAAATAGATCAGGAAAACCAAGGGTAACGTGCTATAATTGCCAAAGATAAGGATATTACGCAAGTGACTGTCGTGCACCAAAGAAGCCCCGAGAAAACGGACAGCAAAACACTCACAGTGACCGTTCCCAACAGGGTCATTTATCAACATTCAGTGCAGAGAAGAAGGATGTTATGCTAAAATCAGCAATCACCACCGAAGATAACTGGATAATGGACAGTGGCGCTTCTGCACACATGACTAATCGTCGTGATTATTTTTCTAAGTTTGAAGAGAATGTAGACAATACGAGTGTCGTGCTTGGAAACAACCAAGGTCTTTCTGTGAAGGGAAGAGGAAGCATTAAAATAAAGAAACTTATCAGATGTAATTGGTATGACTCAACTATCACAAATGTGTTGTATATTCCTGAACTAAGAAAAAGTCTTTTCTCTGAAGGTGTAATAACTGAAAAAGGGATGAAGATCCTTAAGGAAGACAGATATGCAGAAGTTTACGAAAACGGTGAGCTAGTAGCAAGTGCGGTCCGTGAAACCAACAATCTGTATCGAATGTTATTCCGCACAGTGATCCCACATCAAGATGTAGGCCTAAATTTCACTGCAAGTGGAAGTTTAAAATTGAGGCACGAGAGACTCGGACATATAAATATGAGAACTCTGCGTGAAATGGTCACCAAAGGCTTGGTCGAAGGTGTAAATATTAATGACCTTGAAGATTTCTTCTGCGAGTCGTGTCAGTATGGCAAACAGCACAGGCTACCATTTTCGCCCTCAAAGCATGCCAAGGCCAAACCAGGTGAATTCATTTACAGTGACGTGTGTGGTCCAATGTCAACACCATCAGTTCAGGGTGCTAAATATTTTGTATTATTTAAGGATGACTGTTCAGGCTATCGTGTCGTATTTTTCATCAAGCACAAAGCGGATGTTGTTGTGTGTTTCAAAGATTTTGCAAACATGATAAGGAATAAATTTGAATATTCTATTAAGACCCTACATACTGACAATGGGATAGAATATCAGGGAATGAAAGAGTATATGTCAAAACATGGAATTGAGTTTGAAACAACGGCACTTTATACTCCTGAGCAAAATGGTAGAGCCGAACGTGACATGAGAACCATAATGGAAAGTGCACGTTCAATGATATATGCAAAGAATATGCCAACATATTTATGGGCAGAGGCAGTAAACACAGCTGTTTATATTCTAAACAGGACTCCAACCTCTCAAGCACCAAACTCGACACCCTATGAAATATGGAGTGGAAAAAGGCCTGTAATGTCACATTTAAGAATCTTTGGCAGTGAGGCATACATGCATGTACCAAAGGAACTGCGAAACAAACTGGCGCCAAAGAGCAAGAAACTCACCCTTGTAAGATATGATAGAAACTCAACCAACTATCGTTTGCTGGATCAAAATACACAGAAAATTACAGTATCAAGAAATGTTATTTTCAATGAGAATTCAAGTAGTTTCATTCCTCAAAGAAATACTGTAGTCCCAGTAGTGATAGAAAACACACATAATTTTGATCAAAGAATTCAGCAGGAGGACGGAGGCCCTCAACATTATGAACAGAACAATGAAGAACCCAGGCACATTGAAGCAAATTATGAGCTGCGACCAAGAGATGTCATCAGGCCTCCCAAACGCTATGAAGCTAACCTAGTGGAAATAGATGTACCACAGACCTACGAGGAAGCAATGAAGAGTCCCGATGCAGGGCAGGGGACTGACGCAATCAAAGAAGAACTTGATGCGCTGGAAAAGAACAACACTTGGGTGCTAGTGTCCTTACCTCCTGGTAAAAATGCTATAGGTTCAAAATGGGTCTTCAAAGTAAAACGCACCAGTGATGGAAACATTTCACGATATAAATCAAGACTGTGCGCTAAAGGTTTCACACAGAAAGAAGGGGTCGACTACAATGACACATACTCTCCCACAACACGGTATGACTCTATACGAATCTTACTCGCTATCGCAGCTCAACAAAACTATGAAATAATGCAGTTTGATGTGAAAACTGCATTTTTGTATGGTGAACTCAAGGAAGATATCTACATGCTTCCACCAGATGTAATCAATATTGAACAAAACCTTGTCTGCAAATTAAGAAAGTCACTATATGGCCTCAAACAATCATCGCGTTGTTGGAACGAAAAGTTTGACGGTTTCCTGAAAATGTTTGGATTCAGCCAAAGTACCGCAGATAAATGAGTTTATCGAGGGGATTTCAATAAATCAAAGGTTCTGCTTGCGTTATATGTTGATGATGGGCTGATCATGGCTGAAAACCAAATGGCACTACAACTTGTACTCGATAAACTGAAGACAACCTTTGAAGTTACAATCAGTGAACCAAATTACTTTGTGGGTCTAGAAATAAAACGAAATAATGTGAACGGATCAATATTTCTACATCAAGCCAACTATATCAAACAAATAATCAAGAGATTCAATCTTGAATACTCTAAGCCAGTCAGTGTGCCTGCTGATCCACACTCTCACTTGAGTTCAAACATAGGGAAAAATGAAGAAATAAAATTACCCTATCGTGAAGCTGTTGGCAGCTTAATGTTTGCTGCAATAGTTAGTCGGCCAGACATTATGTATGCAGTTGGAAACGTGAGTAGATACTTGTCAAACTATGGACCAAGTCATTGGAATGCAGTCAAACGCATATTAAAATACCTAAAAGACACATCCAGCTATGGCATTGAATTTACAAGGAATGAGAATCCACCCCCATTAATTGGCTTCTCGGACTCTGACTTTGCAAACGATTTGGACATCCGACGCTCCACAACTGGATACCTCTTTCAATTGAGTAATGGCCCTATAACATGGGCTATTCAACGTCAACAAACAGTTTCCCTTTCCACTACCGAAGCTGAGTACATTGCTGCATCAACTGCGGCCAAAGAAGTCATCTGGCTTAGATATCTTCTACTTGACATTGGGGAAACAGTGGGAGAGGCCACAGTTCTAGCGGTTGATAATCAGAGTGCAATGCGCCTTGTACGAAACCCAGAGTTCCACAAGAGAACCAAACACATAGACATACGCTACCACTTCATACGTGAGAAGTATGAGAACGGTGAGATTGTCATCAAGCATGTACCCTCTGAGGACCAGTTAGCAGATATACTAACCAAACCTCTTCCACGTGATCGTTTTCAGACACTCCGTGGTGCAATTGGAATGACAAGACTGGAGAGCTTATAAATACTTCTCATTGACATTGATATGTATATAAAGCTGTTTATTATTTTTGTTTTGTTTTTGAAGCTAATTAGTAACTACATATAAATAAGCCATATTTCTAACCATTTGCAAGACTGTAAACAAGCATCATTTAGTGGAGTGTCAAAACATGTTTAAAATATCATGCTTGTTTAGGCCTAACCTCTCAACCAATAGTGTGAGTGCCCAATAGTGTGGCGCATGAATACATTCATTAAAGCACTTTTTCTTTTACTGTCTTGTTGGCGTCATGTAACAGTCATGTTTAACATTTACCGTGTGCGGTCTGTTAAGTAAGAACAGTGTGTTCCAAACCTCAAATAAAACATTTAATAACAGGGAAATTAGTTTGTTAAATATTTCAAGTGAAGTTTAAACGCTGACAAGTTTTGGGTTGTGCAATGTGGTTTCATGCCAGAAAGAGGTTGAATGGGCCAGATATTATTTTGAAATGCAACAAGTGATTTAATAATTTATGGCAGTAATGAAAAAAGTTTATTCTGAGAGAGCATGGTGGGGATTCATGGTGGCGTATGTTGGAAGTAATGATGGAGATTGACATTGAACAGGGTGTTAGACAAGGTTGTGCTATGTCTCTGTAGGAGATTACAGCGGTGTAGTTGGTAGCATTGTTTTGGTTATGAAACGGTATTATGATCTGTGAGAGGTGTGACTTGCGAGGTGTTGTGTGACACTATAGGATATGTGAACGTTTAATTGTGAATGGCAAAATAGTGGCAAGCATTTTACATTGGCAACTAGGATGGGATCACCCACTGTCGAATCTGGTATTGACCAAAACCAAGAATAGCAAGTATTCGAGTTTACAAACTTACTGAGTGCATTCCGCAATTGAAGACGTCAATCCAAAGGAAGGAACCTACATTTGCATTCAAAATGGCTGAAGGTGTAGAAACCAAAACCGTTGGCGTCTTGAGGGAGCTTACTTTAAAAATGATTGGTCACTTTACAAACATAGGATGGAAAGTTTCTTCGACAAGACAGGGCCTGTTTCTCACAGCATTGGATGAAGATGCTTTTAAATTAATTAAGTTTACCTAAATTGCCTAAAGAGGTGAAATACGATGTACTCGTGGAGTTGTTTGACAAGTACTTTCTGCCCGTTGATTCTGTTTTTGCTGCGAGATTTAAGTTTTTCAATGATACTAAAGAGCCAGAAGAGAACTTAAATGAGTGGCTGGCAAGAATACGGGAATTGGCGGTGAATTGTGAATTTTACACCCATATAAACTTTTATCTAATAAATAAATTTGTTTTAGGAATGGGTGATTTGATGAAAACGCCACTAAGTTGACGATAGAGCTAGCTAGTGGGAAGAACACCCTAAATGCCTCGCGATGGGTCGTCAATTGTAAAATATTTCGAAAAGTTGTCAATTATAAAATTCTAGAAAGCCTCACGCTGGGTCGCTATTATAGAACACTTCGTAAAGACGACTTATAATCTTAACATCTGTCCCTGGCTAGCTCAGCTTCTTTTATAGACGTGAGTACCACATAAGGGAATTCTCACTTATACAATAAATTTAATTTGATTACATTTATATTAATTTATTATTAGAACTTATTCCTTCATACGTTATTACTATAACAATTTACAACTTCACCTTGTACGACTGACCCGTTGCGACGCCAGTCACCGTACACTATATCATAATTAAATGTGTGGGGAGAGGAAACACACGTCTTGTCGTCACCCCGATCACTGCGCGTCTTCTCCTGGTGCAAAGTACAGAGTTTGTTTCTCCCTCGTGTATTGTTCAAATTCTGATAACATCGACGATTGAACCAGAGTGGACTGAGAATATGGACCTATCACATGAGAGTAGTTTGAATTCTAGCTTTCTGGTTGGCTGGACAATGCAACCACTTCGTACTAAGGAAAAGGTGTATGTATTTATCTTAGAACAAAAACTAAATGCAAAATCAAGTCTTTCAGTATTGGTTTATG
Source organism: Timema cristinae (assembly GCA_039000515.1). Lineage (NCBI taxonomy): Eukaryota > Metazoa > Arthropoda > Insecta > Phasmatodea > Timematidae > Timema > Timema cristinae. The sequence goes on along the minus strand of JBCFYV010008123.1, from coordinate 11,838 downwards.
TTGGCGAGTAGACAGGACTTGCTTTCAGTGAAAGGTGACACTTGTTTAGATGTAGATATTTATTTGGAGTAAAAACTATACAGCAATTATAATCGGCGCAAAATAACTCACAAAAATGGTAGTGTCCTATTTGAGAAAAAGAAACGAGGACAAAATAGTTCAATATTGCCACGCTATGCACACAACAATAACCTCATAAACATAAATAAACAATATTTAACATTGCAACGCTAACACCATCCCTCAATGTTAAAATTCTTACAAACCAAAACATTACTACCCAAATATAAACTTATGGCTTATACAATCCCAAACTATGCTTAAACTTATCGAATTAACTTTACCCAAAAGTTTTGTGAAAATATCCGCTACTTATTCATTAATTGTACTAATATACTCAACGATTACAACATTACTGTTTACTTTATCTATTATAAAATTTACCTTGATATCAACATGTTTCAATTTATGATGAAATTGCGGATTTTTACACAGCTTAATCACCGACTGATTATCCTCAAATAGCTTAACACAAACACTTTTGCTTTCTAAGCTTTCAAAAAAATTCCTCAACCAACATGCTTCACTAACAGCTAAACATATTCAGATTCAGTAGATGATAAGGCAACTGTAGTCTGTTTGCGAGAAACCCATGAGATGGTACAACAATACATTTGAAAAACATAGCCTCCAGTCGACCTTCTATCATACTTATCGCCTGCCCAATCAGAATCAACAAAACCAAAAATATCTTTATTTTTACCTCTCTTAAAAACTAAGCTTATATCTAAGCTACCTTTTACATAGCGTAAAACTCTCTTGAGAGCTACCCATAAGTCAATACTAGCACAAGTCTGGTATCTACTCAAAATGCTTATTGAAATACATAGATCAGGTCTCGAACTCAACATTGCATACATTAAAGAACCAATTACTGACTTGCATCTACTTTCTATTTCCTGGCTCACAGAATGATCTCTTTTTAGCAAACTATGATCAAAGTTTTCTTCCATAGGCGTACAACAGATTTACAATCCAACAGGTTACAAGTTATCAACAAATTTTCAAGGTAAGTACTCTGATTTATCACTATAGTTCCCTCCCTTAAACTTTGAGTTACATGCATTCCCAAATAATGATTAATTTTACCCAAATCCTTCATCTTAAAATGTTCATTTAACATTTGCTTTACATTATTTATCTCTTCAATTTCATTAGAAGTTAACAACAAATCATCGATGTATAGTAGTAAATATACATTGTACTCCCCTGTAATTTTTATATACATACAGTATTCATATTCACATCTCACAAAGCCTAACTTAGATATTACATCATGAAACTTTTATTCCAATTTTTAGGTGAATCTTTTAAACCATATAATGATTTTTGTAACTTGTACACATTATTACCATTATCATTTTTATAACACCCTTCTGGCAAAGATACAAAGACATCACCAACTATGTATCCATACAAAAAAGCACTGCAAACATCTAATTGATATACTGGTCAATTATATTCATTACAAAAAGCTAAAAGCATTCTTACTGAAATTAACCTCGCTACAGGACTATAAATTTCTGACAAAGACAAATCTTGTTTAAAACCTCTAGCTACTAATCTAGCATTATGCGACACAGTATTACCCTTTTCATCTTTCTTACGTTTAAAAACCCATTTACAATCAATAATATCACAATTCATTGGTTTCTCTATGCTTACCCATGTATCATTTTCTGTGAGTGCTTTCATTTCCATGTCCATTGCTTGTTTCCAATTATTACCGTCACCACTTGATACAGCCTCTTCATATGTTACAGGATCTTCATCACCAACTGTCATCAAACCCACGTGGAAATCATCAAATCTGGATGGTAACTTCAACTGTCTCCTTTTTCTTAAATTATATCCTTCTTCTATACTCTCACTGATCACTTCTTCCTGATGCACCTCCTCAGTTTCCAAAATCTGTCTCTCCATTACTTGCTCCTCACACACCTCATATAGGGAGTCCTGTCCTTGTTCCTTATTTACATAAGAATCTGTTTCTTTGTTTTCAGGGTCTCGCTGTGGTAAGAAGATTACATCTCTATTGGATCTCCACATTATTGCTGTCAAGTAAGTAAGATCTTAATCCTTTCGTTTTATCACTATATCCCACAAATAACCCGATCCTATTCTTGGGAACCAATTTAAGCCTCTTCTGCTTAGGTATATGCACAGACACTCTTGAACCAAATATTCTAAAATATTCTATGGCTGTTTTCGGACTATAGAAAGCTTAATAAGGCGTTTTTCCTTGTATAGGACTAGGCCCTGTTCGGTTAATAGTTTATGAAGCCGTGTTGATGGCTTCAGCCCAAAACTTCTTGTGCATATCAGCGTCTTGCAACATGGCAAGACCAGCCTCCACTAATGTAAGTATCTCTCGTTTGGCTATGCCATTTTGTTCTGGTGTGTACACAACACTTCTCTGATGAACTATGCCATGGGACTCCAACAAGTGTTTTAAATCTTCATTTACAAACTCTAAGCCGTTATCAGTACATAGGATCTTCAAATTACAACCGGTTTCTCTTTCCGATTTCAAAATATACTTTTCAATACATGTTTTTACTTCAGATTTATGTTTCAGGTAAAACACTGTACGAAACGCCGAAAAATCGTCCTTCAATAGCAGAAAATACCTTGCTCCGCCTATGGATGTTTGCTCCATCGGTCCACAGACGTCGGCATGCACTAATTGCAATCTCTCAGTCACTCGCGAACTGATTATCGGAAATGAAATACGATGTTGTTTTCCCGACAGACAACCCTCACACACATAACCATCAATATCAATAATAAAGTCAATATCATTAATAAAGTCAATATTATTACGTTTTAACACTTCTTTTATTGTATTAAAGTTCTGATGTGCAAGTTTTTTTTATGCCAATCTGATAATTTTCTCACCTTTTGTGTCAAACAACAACTCGAACTGTCAAAACTGTCAAACTTGCGAGTGCGTTCCGGTACACGAAAAATGTCATTTTGAGCATTTTGTTCACTCAATAACGTAACTTCTTTATCACAAGTTCCTAGACTGTCTGTAAACACCATTTTATAGAGTTTGTTTTTAACCCGTCTTGCTAATGCTCGAGTGATACCATCATTGTCCACAAATTTACAAAGTTCACTATTTGATATTAGACAGAAACCCTTGTCCAAAACATAACCTATTGAGAACAAATTAAACTTCAAATCAGGAACATATAACACATTTGATAAGGATGTTTTAAAGTTCTTCTCCCCATTCCAAGCATTCAGCATAACATTACCAACTCCCATCACACTTAGTAATTTTCCATTTCCAACTTTCACCTTTCCTGAGAGTGGTTTCTCAACTAAAGTCTTAAATAACAGCTTATCTCCACACATATGATCACTTTCACCTGTGTCCATGTACCAACAGTTTTCATAAATATTTTCGTCATCATTTAGAGTCATGAATGCATTTGATCCTGGTTTACTTCCTTTACTGTCCTTTTCTTTAGCTTTCAACTGTCTATAATTTTCCATTAAGTGACCTTTCTTCTTGCAATAATGACAGCTTCTCGATTCTTTCCCTTTATTTTTGTAGCAATCTTTTGACAAATGGCCTACTTTCCCACAGGTGTAACATTTTCTTGAATGATTGTCTACACTGGCCAGGGCTACTACTTCCTCAACGAACCCATTCTCTCTTCCTCCATTAATAAATGAGAAGTCAATTCCTCCATATTTTGTTTCTCTGATGGCACAGACTCCCATGCTGATCGGAAATGCCTGTACTTTTCTGGTAAACTCATAAGTATTTTGGTAATAACAATTTTCTCAGTAACAGGTTCACCTGCCTGTTTTAACTTGTTTCTTATTTCTTCTAATTTTGACAGGAAGACTGACATGGAACTGTCCTCAAATTGCAACATGAAGAATTTTTGCTGCAATAGCTGCACGCTGACCACCGATTATTTGTCATAGACCAACTTTAGCTTACTCCACATATCCTTAGCAGTGCTACAAGATAATAAGTGTGTCAGCGGCCCTGGTTCCATCCTCATCACAATAATCTCCTAAGCCCTCGCATCGTTGCTTATCCATTCTGGTTGGCTTTTCACATCTTCTGGCTTGGCTTTCTCTCCTACAACAATGTCATATAATCCCTTGCTTCGAAGAATGACTTCAGTTTGGAAACGCCATACTGCCCAATTTTCACCACCGTTTAATCTCAAGCTGTGATGTAAATTTCGGCCGTCCATCTTCAACAAAATTGCTGTCTCTGTACTTTTCTACACCAATAAAATTTAACCTCAGAAAATCTTCTCAATGCCACGCGCTGGGAAAACAGTGTCTAGTATTCTTCAGTGTTCCTGGGCCCATAACCTGTTGGCGAGTAGACAGACTTGCTTTCAGTGAAAGGTTACACTTGTTTAGACGTAGACATTTATTTGGAGTAAAAACTATACAGCAATTATAATCGGTTCAAAATAACTCACAACAATGGTATTGTCCTTTTTGATAAAGAAAATAAACGAGAACAAAAAAGTTCAATGTTTCCACGCTATGCACACAACAATAACCTCATAAACATAAATAAACAATATTTAACATTGCAACGCTAACAGTTTACTTATCCAACGCATCCAGTAAGTACATTTAAAATAAAATAATTTACTTTCAAACTGCCTGAAGGGCTTAAATATTCTAAAATGCAAATGAATGATTAAAATAATATAATAAAATAAAGATAATTTCCCAAATTTATATATTAAATACAAATAACATAGAAAAACTGCAGTCTCGCCTTCCTTTTAGAAACAGCATAGGGTTTACAATTTGGGACATTACAAGTGAGTCTTCACTTCAATATCGGTTAACAGATATTAAGATAAAAAGAGGAGCTATTGTGTCATATGTCTACAAAGGATAGCCAGAGTAGGACTAAAACTCAGCCTGATTGCTCTAAAGGGGTTTGTTGTAATGTTTTCGCAGGTTATAACCATGCCACAGAAAACTGTAAGTATCGTAGCTACACATGCAATATTTGATCACAGATTGGACACTTAACAAGGGTATATAGAAATAAGGGTAGATCGAATAACATAAATATGAAGGAGTCTTATTTTAAAGGGAAAATTCAAGAAAATACACACTTTTTATCTGAAGATATCAAAGATGATAATGAAAGCTTGTACAAGATTAATGAGGCGGAAGAAGCGACACTGAGTTATTATATTGTTTTGAAGATTAACAATGAAAACATTAAATTTCAATAAATTTAATACCGGGTGCTTGAGCACAATAGTACAATTGAAATTGTTTACGGAAATGTTCCCTAATTTAGTTCTAACTCCAACTTCCAAAACCTTTGTTTCGTATTTCAAGAAAAAATCTATACCTATAGGTACCATCACTGTCTAGGTCAAATATATTCGACGCAGCATATGCTTCAAAGAATTTCTAGATAATTTCCAGAGGTATTCACAGACCGTCTTGGTAAATTTAACAAAGGAAAATTCAGCAGGATGCTAAGCCCAAATTTATGAAGGCTCGTCCAATCCCACTTGCTTTTCAAGAGAGGGTTTCTGCCGAAATTAACAGACTTTTGAAAGAAGGGATTCTAGAGCCTGTGGACTACAGTCAATTTGTATCGCATATAACTCCCATTATGAAAAATGGTGGTGGAATTTGAATCTGTAGCGACTACAAGTTGACGTTAAATCCATGTTGACAAGTGGATCAACACCCTCTTGCTCGGATTGAGTATCTGTTTCGCCAAATCCAGAGAATCAAAGTGTTTGCAAAGCTCGATTTGTTCAACTTTCATTAACAATTTAAAATAGAGGAGACATCTCAATTGCTCATGACAACAACCACGCCAAAAGGCTTGTTCAAATATACCCACTGCCCTTTGAGGTCGCAAGTGCTCCCGTCAATTCCCAAAAAATAATTGACAGTTTACTTGATAGTCTAGAAGGTACCGCTACACTAGTTGATAACATTCTAATAGGGGCTGACGACCTAGCACAACACAAATTTCAACTCACCAAGATTTTTAAGATACACAGAGATTGTGGGTTGACCTTATCAATAAGGAAATGCGAGATAGGTAAATCTTCAGTGGAATAGTTGGGCTTCAGGAATGATGGAGATGGTTTGCATTCAACTGAGGACAAGTTGTATTGTATTTATTATTCACGTCTTATTGGTGTATCATAGGTCGCAAATCATCTAGTTCTATATAACAATAAATACCCACTTTGGATATAGTTCTGTATGTTCACGTGCACTTTCATTCCATTACACTTCCACAGGTCATCACTTCTCTAGCTACATCCCAAAAACTAACTTCTTGCTCTCCTGTTCACCGCCTTCTTGCTTCTTCACTTTAATATCGTAGGACAACAAGGTTCGTGTAATTTTAGAAGCTCCCAAGCCGAAGAATGTGAAGGAGCTGCAGTCACACATAGGACTCATAAAGTATTTGTACAAGTTTTTGCCCTCTCTACCCACAATTCTAGGTTCCCTGTACAAGTTAATGTGTAAAGATGTGCCGTGAAAGTGGGATGAGCGCTGTGAACAGGCATTCTGCCAGATCAAAGAGGTAGTTCAAACTGACTGATCGCTGGATCATTATAACCCACAATATCCAGTTCGTCTATAGGTTGATGGGTCAGACCTTGGATTCGGGGCAGTGAACAAAGCTATCCTAACGGTTAAGGTAAGCACTTAGGCCCAATCTTACAATGTCACGTTAAAGTCCTCGTAACTTAACCGTATGTAAAATATAACCATTGGTTAAACTTAGGCCCAATTTTACAATGTCATGTTATTCTATTCGTTAGGGCTTAACATGAGGTTAAGCGATAACGACCACTACTTTTGATTTTACAATGTTTGTTTAGCGCTAATGTTCACGTAAATGTGCTCGTAAAGTTAACGCGAGGTCTACCTTCCGATTAACAAACATAACGTCCACATTAAAAACGTTAAACACTCCACCGTATTGTTTTCAAGGCGATTGCTGTTATTATTAAAGTGAGGTTACTTTTATTTAAGAAATGGATTATTTATTGTATGATGATGACGACTTTGAAGATGAGTTACGCGTTCTATCGAACTCAAGACTTAGAAGAACAACGAGATGATAATGAAACGAAAGAATTTCCTGGAATTTTATGACGAGGAATATTTTTTTAAACGTTTATGTCCAAACAAAAATAAAATTTTAGAAATTCTTGAAGGGATTTAACACCAATAGAATTGTTTATTTTCAATGATTTGTTTGTATTTAACTGTTAATTCAATCTGCAACATTTCATCTGCTTTGCTAAAATTTACACTTCATTCGCGTTTATGATTCTCAACAGACATTTTAGCAGGAAAATAAATACGATAAAATATAGCAGATAACCTCAACAAATTTGATGAATTGAACTCGTTTTGATTGAATTTTTCATAACAGTTCCATAGACGTTGTAATGACTTGGTTATATTCTCTATGGTCAAGTTAGGCCAATCAAAGGCTTTGACACAAATCTAGCGCTCCGAGAAAGTTAACGCTAAGAACTAATGGAAGGCACCTATCCGTAATTTGACGCGCACATAAAAATAGTATTGTAAAACGCAACGCTAAGTTTAACCAACTGTTATACTTTACAAACGGTTAAGTTACGAGGACTTTAACGTGACATTGTAAGATTGGGCCTTAGCGTTGCATTTTACAATACCATTTTTATGTGTGCGTCAAATTACGGATAGGTGCCTTCCATTAGTTCTTAGCGTTAACTTTCTCGGAGCGCTAGATTTGTGTCAAAGCTTTTGATTGGCCTAGCCTGACCATAGAGAATATAACCAAGTCATTACAACGTCTATGGAACTGTTATGAAAAAAATCAATCAAAACGAGTTCAATTCATCAAATTTGTTGAGGTTATCTGCTATAGTTTATCGTATTTATTTTCCTGCTAAAATGTCTGTTGAGATTCATAAACGCGAACGAAGTGTAAATTTTAACAAAGAAGAGGAAATGTTGCTGATTGAATTAATAGGTAAATACAAACAAAGGATTGAAAATAAACCATCTGATGCTGTAACATGGAGACAAAAAAATGAAGCTTGGCAAAAACTCTGTAGTGAATTTAATGCAGTAAGTGGATCGATTCCCAGATCAATTTCAAACCTAACTTCAATAACTTCAAGAATTTCTAGTACTGTATTTTTGTTTAGACGAAAACGTAAAAAAAAATCTTCATCGTTATAAAATTCCAGGAAATTCTTTCGTTCTAAGTATCTCTTCGGTCTTCAAAGCCTTGGGTTCCTTAGAAGGTGTAACTCATCTTCAAAGTCGTCATAATCATACAATAAATCAGCCATTTCATAATATAAATAAAAGTAACCTCACTTTACTAATATCAACAATCGCCTTGAAAACAATATGGCGAAGTGTTTAACGTTGTTAATGTGGACGTTATATTTGCTAACCGGAAGGTAGACCTCGCGTTAACTTTACGAGCACATTTACGTGAACATTAGCGCTAACAAAACATTGTAAAATCTAAAGTAGTGGTCGTTATCGCTTAACCTCATGTCAAGCCCTAACGAATAGATTAACATGACATTGTAAAATTGGGCCTTAGTGTTTGCAAGCCGCTCGTTATACAAAGTGAAATAATCTTACATCCAGATTCACAAGGAAGAAGTGGGGCTCATTTTCGTTGCTAAGAAGTATCACACTTACTTATTTGGAACGCAGTGGACTTTGGTGAACGATAATAAGCCTTTGTTAGCTATCTTTGGTCCAAAGCATGGTATTCCAGTGTGTGCAGCAAATCGATGGGCTCTGATATTATTGAATTACAGTTATGATGTTGAATGGGTAAAATCTTTCCAGCACGTTGCCGATTGTCTATCAAGGGCACCACTGCCCGAGTGACCTAATGTTAAAGAAGATATTGATGAGACAGTTCACTATGTTCTAGACATTAATTATAATTTGCTACTTGACTATAAATCGTTACTAACAGATACAAAGAAAAACCAGGTCATTATGAAAACCATTAATTATTTAAAGTAGGCTACGGTTGGTCACAAGCTGTTGAGGCTAATTTACAACCCTACTTCCGCCGCAAGGATGAACTCCATCTTGAAAGAGATGTGTTACTTTGGGCGTATCTGATTGTGCTACCTTTAGCCCTAAGAGCCATCGTACTACAATCAATACATGCAGCTCATCTGAAAATCGTCAAGGCCAAGGTTTTAGCACGCTCAAACATTTGGTGGCCAAAACTAGATGAGGACATTGCTGAACTAGTGATATTATGTCCAGCCTGCAATGCAACCAAGGATAAACCACCAAAAACTGAATTGATACCGTGAGAATGGCCAACAAAACTATGGGAACTCCTGCACATTGATTACCTAGGATTTTTTTTGGGGGGGGGAGGGGGTAAACACTATATGGTCGTCATAGACAATCCCTCTAAGTGGCCGGAAGTTCAACCGCACTCCCTGTGGGGCTAGCGCTATATCCCCCTCGGCAACGCTCCAAGAAGCCACCACAGTGAGCGAGTCGCTAAGTTACAAAAAAATAGAGCCAATCACTAGGGACCTTTAATGATCTGTACTTAGTTTGACAACAACCCCCTCTCTCGTAAAATAATTTATTCTATCGGTAATAAACGAATTAGTCAAATATGGTCCTGATATAAACAACATGTGCACTGTTACAAGGTTGCCCCTAAAGGCTTGTTTATTAGAAACATAAATAACAATGGGATATGTAACATACAATACGGTATACTGACTATAATCTTTATATGAATCATCAAAATAAAGACAATGACTATTGTGTTCTCAGAAATATTAAATAATAAAATATAACTAAACATTGAAGTACGGCTCCGGGCCGCCTCTGAACTATGCAAATGGATAGATTTTTATAATTCAGAAATAAGCTGCCCATGTAATGCGTAATTAAATATAGCAACCCTCCACAAATAAATATATAACTAATAAAATGTAAATCTTTAACAACTCCCTCATAGTTAATCCAATATATACGAAATAGACAAAAGCATACCAATCTAACTCTTGACCTAAAGGCTCCTAAATAGACATAAATATATACAAGTTAATTCATAACTACAAAATTAGTTTCAATCATAAGTCCGTTAAAGATATTAATATCAACTATCAACTAACACTGACTATATAATATAATATATTTACGTATTTAGAAGGAATTTAGCATAAATAAAAACATAATATAAATGATCCAAAAAGATGGCTACATAATAACGGTAGACTAAACCCTACCCTCTATCATAGATAAACACAGTCTATGTTCGTGTCCCCATCTTTACAATGACTTACATCCTATTGAGTCCTTGTGACTTAATCGGAATCAAAGAGTGCATAACATTGTTGGGCACACGCTCATATTCAGTTGGTAACAGTGGGAGGAAAATGGATGGGAGAAATTACCCAATGATGAAGTCACTAATGTCCAATCAGTTCACAGAAGTCTTCCTCGGCGCCTGCGCACAACACCATAGAGTCTAGGAATGAAAGGGGGTGGGGGTGACGAGCACACGAACACTCAGAGGTCCAGTTGCGTCCATTTTAACGCGCATGCGCGTTAAACACAGTTTAGCTTTAGGCGAAACAATTGCATGTAGCGCCAGTCTTCCAGATAGTTATTTTTGTGATAGCGAATTATGTTGTTATGTGGCGTGTTTACCAGCTTCGTACGAGACCCCGGCTTGGCAGTCAAACAGGGTGAGTGAAAATGATGTTCTTGGTGAAGGTCTAATTTCTAGCCACGGTACAAAGTGTTTTCTTATTATTATTATTATTATTATTATTATTATTAGAATTAGCACCGCGTCTTACTACCCGTTCGGTTTATACGCAATTACGCTAATGTGTAATGGTAGGGTGATTGTGAGATGAAATGAAAGACCTACAGTTTAACGTGGAATCCGAACCACGGTGGCGGCCCGGCATTCCCCACATTCACAAGAGGTCTTGTCAGAGGTGAAGGAAGGGTTTGGAAATCAGATAAATCTGTGCCGGGACCGAGGAAAAGTGTTCTCAACATTGTCCATGTCGGCGACCACGACCACCCAGTTTTTGTGGCAGGTTTTTGCCCAATTCGGCCTACTGGTATACTTTGTTTCGGACAACTATTTATCCTTTGAAAGTGAGGAATTACAGACATTACTATGGGAAAATGGAGTCCAATGGTAGCACGGCACCCCATTTTGGCCAAAACCAAATAGTCCCACAGAAAATACGGCAAAGACCGTAAAGTGCTGTCTCCTGAGAGCCTTGGAGGTAGTTCTTCCATCCCAACTTGACGCAGCCTTACAAAGGTTCCTATTTGATTATATAAATGCTCCCCATGCAACCACTGGGAATTCACCAGCTCAAGCTTTGATTGGAAGACAGTTGAGGAATCGTCTAGACCTACTGTGCCCCCCCCCCCCCCATTTATAATATCAAGCAGAGTCTCTCAAGCTCAAGATAAACAGAGGGAGGCCTATGGGATAGCTTGTCCCAGCACTAGTCGTTATTCTGTGGGTGACCAAGTCTGGATGAAGAATTATATTAGAAATGAATCCAAGTGGCTAAGCAAATACTCGGACCACGACGTTACAGAGTTTATGTTCCACACCTGGATATGAACTGGATTTGACATGAGGACCCATCAAGAAAGCAACCAAAAAGTACTGATGAAGAACAAGGGCGAGCACCACTTACAGCCCAATGCCCAAATAATGTTGAACCCGTTCCTGAAGACCCACCGAGTGAC
>JBCFYV010008109.1:0-28827 GCA_039000515.1 Timema cristinae | reverse complement strand
AATACGAACATTCAATAAAAATATTTATACAATCCTCAGAATATTGTGAAAGTCAAACTTTTCACTGCCAGGCCTAACGGAACATCACCGGGAGACAGACAGACTCCAATGCCACGCTTTCAACTTCCACTAGATCTAGGTATAAACCCGAATCATAGTGGACCTGGCTCTAGTGCACCGGGCTCGTTTATCACACATTGCTGGAAACCCTCAAATTACAACAATGGGGTAAAAAGAACCATAAATATTAGGCAACAGAAAATATAGCCTGTAGGAACTTCTATGGGACTCACTCCAAAACACTTTATTTATCATGCTAAAACACGCCTGGATTAACCCTGGTACACTCGCGTGCAATTTTCTTACACTAATACTCGCGTGGGGTCATTATGACCCCAGCATAATTTGAATTTAATTATATAAGATTTAGAAAAATTATTTACTAGAATAGATGAAAAAATTAATAAGAATGACTTAAGCAAAATAATAAAATGATATGCATAATCTTAATGTAATTAGATATTAATTTTGATTAAAATACTTATTATATTAAATATTTTTTTTTAGCTCATACATTAGTCACTTATTTGTATTTATTTTTTCAAAAAAGAAAATTATCTTAAATTTTTGTTTCATTCCACGTCTTCTGTTACACAGGCCTCACACAGAACTTTCATGTGTTCCTTGCATACAAATTTGTAACACTTGTCGCATGAAAAATTTGTTTTTTTGTCTTTTTCTCTTGGGCACACTTCACATCTTCCACGAGAACGTTTCTCTTTTGGCGGTTCTTCTATTTCTTTGGATGGAAAATATCGCTTGATTGTCAACTGCAACTCTCTTGGAAGACGAGTGGATGTTGCTCGGACCTCCATGTGGGGTGTAACAAGGCTTAGACCAAGCTCTTGAAGAAACTTTCTTCTCACAATTCGCATTTCAAATTTATTATTTGAAGCAACAATTACTTGGGAATTTATTGCGGCTGTATTTAGGAATGAATAGAACAATGCAAGAGGCCAACGACGAGTTTTTCTCGAAACAGAATACAATGAAGACAGCTGGTCCACTGTATCCACACCTCCCTTCGTGTCATTATAACACATTATTATTTCAGGCTTTTGTTTTTCTCTTGTGGATTGATCAATGTTATTGCCATCATGCATAGTTGAAAGGAGAAGGACAAGTTTTCCTTTTTTGGGGCAGTAGGATACTAATGTATTTCTATTATCATCAAACCCAAAAACACTGGAGTAGACTTGGCGCTTAGCAAGGAATTCTTGAGGAATCTCCCGCTTATTTTTCCTTATAGTCCCTTCAATCGTTAGCTTCTTCTTTAGGAGCTCTTCAGCTAAAGGCACGCTGGTAAACCAGTTATCGGTGGTTATATTTCTATTGGAATTTTTTATTGGTTCAACTAAACGCATAACAACATCTTTGCCAGAATTTGAAACTCTGTAAGAACCCTCAGGCTGTTGACCCGCATAAACTTCCAGGTTGTAGGTGTAATACATTTTTGAATCAACCAACACAAACACTTTGATACCATATTTTGCAGGCTTGTTTTGTATATACTGTTTGAATGGAAATATACCTCTAAAGCTCTCAAGCTTTTCATCAATAGTTATCATTACACCTGGTGAGTAATATCTTTGAAATTTTTCTACCAAATTTTCTATCAATTCTCTAACTGGAGCAAGCCGGTCAATCCTTTTCCTTTCCTCTCGGTTATGCAAATTATCAAATCGCAATGCAGAAATTAAAAATTCAAATCGAGATAGAGACATGACACATCTAAAAAGTTGAAAGCCCAGACCATCTGCTGCCCATAAATCTCTAATATTAGTATGGGACATTTTCTTCATTCCAGCTAGATATAATAGACCTATTACAGCTTTTACCTCAATTATATTTGTGTCACGAGCATCCCTATCTCGTTGGTAGTTGTCTCTTAGATTACTAATTTTTATGTTGGTGTAATCAACTATTTTTTGCAATAACTCGTCAGTAAAAAATAAACCCCAACTTTCTATGGGTGTTTTTGCATTCTTACCTAAATTTAGAACGCCTGGAGCATGTATTGGTGGAATTATATTTCTTTCAGTAACTCGAGCCGCTTGTCTGTAAGGTTTATTTATCTACAATGATTGCCCATCCCTACCAATAAAAGAAATGTAAATCATCATCGGTTCCTTCTGTACTACCTTCTGACTCGTCAGCACTCTGATCATATTCACTATTTGATTCCCTAACTTCTAAATAATCTTCTGTTTCTGAACTACTGCCTCCCAAATCTTCCTCTTCATCAGAGTTTTGACCTAAAACATCTTCGATAAGTTCATGTATACGTTGCTGTTCTCTTTCATAAGACATAATAATTTGTTAAATCACACGGAAATGGATAATTAAATAACTAAAAAGAATACTAATAGTCAATAAATAAAATTAAACAAGAAAAAATTCGGACGAAAAAAACGAGACTGCATTACACAAACACTCGCGTGGGGTAAATATGACCCCAGTACAGAAAACAGGACCATAAAACGGTACAAAAGCACGATTCTAACTGAAAGCAATGTAACCTTGAGAATCATACAATAAAAGAAAGGTAGACTAAGTTAGGGAACAGTAGTACCAACCCTCAAATAGGTATAAACAAAATTCCACTGCTGGGGTCATATTTACCCCACGCGAGGGTTAGAGGGTTAATATCCTACCAAAAAAGAAAAACTACAACGCAATCGGTTAGGTGGTTTACTTCCCCTCCGAAAGACGTTGTGCTGCATATTTTTAACGCTCAAGAAAAATTAATCGACTTCGGCTGGGTTTTAACTAATAGTTAGGATCCAAGATATCAATCTGTATAAATAAAATGTTTCGAAATAATTTTGTAAATTTGTTGTAACTTATTGTAGGCCTACACATGTTAAATTGTATCAAATATGTGTCTGATTATAAATAAAGATTGTGGACGAAAATTAATTACTAATTCTTCATAGCAACGTGTTATCTACATGTTTTAACTCAATCATTATTACAAATAAATTTAAAATATTCATAAACAACCAAATTACAACCTTAAAGAGAATAAAACATTGTTGGTATACAATTGTTTTTGAAATATAATAATATATCTATACAAATTATGATAGAATTAAAAAAAATAAACACACGTAAGTTACACTCAAAGTCACAACACATTTTTTGGGTTCCGTACCTAGAATGGAACTCTTATGAAAAACTCAAGCTATATATCTTATTCCGGTCCCACACAGATCTCAACATTTGAACGATTAGACATATAAAGCCAAGACTTGGGTTGCAGTGATAGCGTGCCCGCATGAAATGGGTTGGTAGCAATTTTGAAAAAAGACGAATAACGGAATTTGTGAGTCATTAAAAAAAGTAGGTATACGTTTTATTATTATTATTTTTACCAAATTATGCAGGGTATTTTTTAAAAGAATTTACCGTGAGGGTTTATATATATATATATATATATATATATATATATATATATATGTATATATATGTATATATATATATATATATGTATATATATATAATATTTTAATATAATATGTATATATATATATATAATATTTTAATATAATAGTATGCATATATTCTCATTTTCTTAAAACAAATAGTCTTATAAACGGAATTTTAAAAATGTTGGGAAAACACTAAAAGGAATTTTTAAAAACAAATGTTTTATAGTGTAAAAATGATTTTATTTATATGCAAATAATACTTTTCAAAATATTTATATATTATTCTCACTCCGTACTTTTACTCATGAATCCCGCCTGCCGACAACTTTCGACGGAGCAGAACAACATAAACGAGAAGAGGATGGTGAGCCTAGGCACGAAATCAAAATAACCTGCAACAAGTGCACACTTAATCCTTAATAATGCATACATCAAAGATGCACAAAGAATGAAAACTAGCCAAACAACGCAGATTATTAAGTCATAGAGATGTTGCTGAATGTTGTTTTTTAATCATTTTGGTTCCTAGTTAAAGCTAAAGTTATATTTAATATAAGTTAGTACACCTTAAGTTTTCTTATTTTGTTCAATAAGTTATAACCGATCTCACCTAGAGAGACACGTATCATCTTAAGGTATCATTTTATAAATCTATTTGTGGTATCTGACGTGCATTTTCTGAACCGAGTGATAAAATCAGCACACTATTTTGTTACTATCTTAAAACTTGAAACGACTCAACATCCCCTTCCATTAGCTTATCAGGTTATCAGAAAAAACTAATTTTTCATTAAAAATAAAAGTTCCACGGTGTCAGGAATCGAACCTTGTGTCCCTAAATCAGTATAAAAACATGCTATCGATTGAGCTAATCTGTCGCACTATGTATACGTTAAATAAATCTGTAAATCATGCTCTTTTAGTATTCTTGGCTTGGAATTCAATAATAATAATAATGTAACCAATAATTATTTGAGGAGAATGAGATTTTAACATATAAGTAGTAATGCAGCCTACAAAATACATCATTTATTTGTTCTTGAAATTAACTTGGAAGGAGTAATAACTGTTGGCTTACTGCAAAACATAAATGTTTAGAAGATGTAAGAATGTTAACTGCATTAGAAACTGTCAGTATTTTGCTAGTGCTTTACTTGATGAAGTGAATAATGTGTTAAAACCCTCCTTTTAGACAAGCGTCATTTAACTATTTTACTATATACGCGAACATTCATAGCCCGCTAGCACACACAGAATGAACTATTTATTAATATGTTTGAGTGCCAAGAAAACTTCACTGTTTCTTAGGTAACCTTCATATAGTCAATCTTAAATCAATAGGACAAGGGAAGAGTGTTTAAAGAAATTTTTGAGGGTAGGATTTTTTAATTTTTTTAGCACCGGGTCTTACTACCCGTTTTGAAAATACGCCCAAGTACTAATTACTATAATGGGTTAGGAATTGGAAAGGTTGAAGTTAGAGGAAGGGAACCCGCATTTGCGTAGAGGGAGAGTGTAAAACCACTTTGTAAAAACTACCCGCGTTCACCCGAGCGAGATTAGAAACTCTATCTCCACATCTTTGTCAGTCGAGCTAAACAGTAAACTAGCGTGTTAGCTAACTACGCCACCGGGGCGTTTCTGAGAGTTGTTGATAATCTCAGTGTGGTAAAAACATTATTGATTGAACTTACAAAAAGAAAACCCCCAGTTAATAATAGATTATAGACCAGTGTGATATCAGCTCGAAGCACCCACAAAATTAAATATTTGATATCTTATATCAAACAAAATTACAAAGTAAAATAAATATTCTAGGAAATACGGTAAATAATGTATATTATACTGCTTTAGTATTCATGGGGACAAAAATCAAATCTTATATGGTTCATTTTCAGTGATGAATGAAACAGTGTTCTAGTCCTGGCCGGGAATATTGAGACACGTTTTCCTAAATTGTTTCTCAACTTCCCTCCAAGCAAATGTGGTTAAATAACCTTTAATTTGTATCTTTATAATCACTATCCCCAGTAATTAGTAGTAAATATGGTTGAAATAGGTGTTATTATGTTACTTATAAATATTCTCCTATTGTTTACTCTGGACTATATTATCCCCTTCACGTAGGAACGGAATTTCACCTTCCAGCTGAACCACAAAATCCATTATAGCTAGGCCTGTCAGTATTTCCAGGGAAACACAGAAAAACATCTTATTAAACTAATGTTAAAACCTGCCTGGATATAAAAACAACGTAAGCCTAGTTGAAAAAAGATTACACTGCAATCGCTTATGTGGGTATAAATATCCTAGACTAAATATACACAACATCCATCCGAAACTTTAACAGGGACTCAAACCCCAAAACCTAAGTTATCATACTACAATTTCCCCGGTTGATATCCTACAGGATAGAATTAACTACGGAATCAGTTGTTGACAAATATCCGGCTGGTCGTTCACCAAGACTCACAACACAAAACATGATTAAATCATGCTAAAATTTGCTTGGATAAATATACTAAAAAAAACTACATTTAAATCGGTTAAGTTGTTCCATAGATATATACAAATATCCGGCTGGCACTTCACTGGGACTCACAACAAATTGTGCGATTATAATTATTATTCTAAAAAATGCCTGGATAAATACTCTAGAGAATTATCAAAACCACACCACAGTAATTGTCTAGTTTCATAGATATAGACAAATCTCCAGCTGGCACTTCACCGGGACTTACACCAACACACCCAATTATAGTCACTGTACTAAAAAATGCCTGTATAAATACACTAAAGAATAACCAAAACTACACTACAGTAATTGTGTTGTTCCATAAATGTATACAAACATTCGGCTGGCCCTTCACCGAGACTCCCACCGAAACACCTGATTATACACAAATAATGCTAAAACCTGCCTGGATATTGATCCAGTACAAAAGTACAAAGTACAGTACATTGTTTAAATGGTTCCAGAGATAAATAAACCTGGCCATATCTTTAAAAAAAAATCAAACCCTGACTATGTATGCGAAATCCTCTCTTAGGAGAAATCCTGACGAATATAAATAAATGCACCACAATAGGTTGTGAAATTCCAGGTATCCTTGGTTATACAGATATTATTAAATATAGTACAGAACTACAATATATTTTTACTTGAATATATTTATATTCTAACCTTAAAAAAGCAGAGATCTCATGTAAAGGGGTTTTAAGCTCGTAAAACAAAACAATATTTATTCTTGCTTTTCAATTTTTATTTAAACCTCCTCACTCTGATATTGTATTATTACTTACCTACGAAATGGCCAGTTTTATTGTTTATATTTCCAGAATTGATTTAGTAAAAAACAGATAAGACAAAATTAATCACAGTTAACATTATAAATTAAATTTATTATAAAATGCTAATAATCAACGCAAATCTTAATAAACCACACCTTTTCTCAACCAAATTATTAATTATTAAAGCGTTTTACTAATAGTTACATTATAGCCGCTATGGTAACATTAAATAAAGTGTGGAATTGAACTATGCTCCCACAAAGTTATACACAGTCATAATAACTTTGAAGAAACAAATAAATTCACTTTTATAACTAAAATATGCCCAATAGATGAGATTTTATCAATATTTTTTTTTCCACCCGGAAATAATATAAAATATTTTAAATTAGGATTGGGACCCTTAAATTACAGTTTTTTTTAAAAAAAACTCAGCTTCTTACAAAAAAATTAAAAACCTTTAAGAGTTAATCTGTTATTTACGTTACATGTGTGGAATATAATAATTAATCATTAATAAATTAATAATTGGCTTTAAACAGTAATGAAGATTCTAGAAAAGGGGAGACTTGCTTTATGTTACCATGTAAAACCAATCAATGTGGGCAACAGTGCCCAAATAACGTTTGAAGTGGTTAAACTTTTAATAGCTAAAAAAAATACCAGCCCGTATGTTAATGATAGCAAACATAATTAATTAACTTAGTATGTAAATATTAATTATTGATTTTATCATTATCAGAACAATAAAGTAAAATTAATTTAGTAAATCAAATCATTCGGGCATCGCTGAAAGACATAACCCCTCCCCTATCCCTCCTTCCCAAAAGTCAAGAAATAATTAAAGACGTTGAGCGTAGCTAGGCAAACTATTCTGCAGTCATGTGTGGAGGTATATCATACCTCGCGGGCTCGGTGAGTTAGAAGTTGCTACCTTTCAATCTCGACGGAGTGTACATACAATACATTGTTCAAAGTTGTTTGGATCCATTCCTCATTATTGTATGCTTTTAGTTAGGCTATTCCTTAACCCACCACGTCCAGATTGCTTCCATCACATATCATGATCTTTTTAATAATGTATAGTTCAGTGAATGTTGCAAATAGTTCCTTTACGTGGCCCATATGTTCACTTAACCCGGTATTGACTAACCAATTTTGGTTATTATTGAAGTTGGCCATGAATGCCTTTAGTATCATTAATTGAATTTACACTATTGCTGCTCTTATGCCGTAGTTTACTTAATCGAACTTTACATTCATTAATATGATGACCGATCTTTTTACAAAAATGGCACCGCCCCTTTAATGATTTACAGTTTCACTTGAAATGACCCGTTTTACCACATGTGAAACATTTTACCGCACTTTGGTAACTCTTACTAACCGGCCCCACTGAAGTCCCTGCAGTTGCCGGTACGTCAATCTCATGTTGACGCTCCTCCTCAGAAAGTAGGCGTGCTTTAAACTCATCAATGCTTAGTTTTTCCGTTGGTACCAGACTCTCTCAGGCTGCAACAAAATGTTTGAACTTGCTTGGTAACGATATTAATATCTTATTGATTTACATTTTGTCAGAAATCTTTTCTCCCAGCTGAGCTGTTTTTTCTCGGATTTCTTCAAGCTTCGCTAAAAAAAGTTAAAATGTATTTTTCTTCACACTTCAGTGAGAATAATTTCTGTTGTTCTAGGTGTAAACTAGTTTCAGACTTTCTCTCATATACCGCCATCAATTTTGCCCACATTTCCACGTTTGATGACGTGCACTATAACTTTTTCGTTCAGATGTGTTACGATAAATCCTTGAGATTTCCTACCCCTTGAGATCCAGTCAGTGTAATTTGTAGCTGTTTCCGCCAGTTTTTGTTCACTCCCATCGACCACGCCGTATAACCCCATTGCGTGTAGTATAACTTTAATTTGGAATTTCAAGACATTCCAATTTGAGCTTCCGTTTAGCTTCACACCCGTGTTTAAATACATTTTACATACATACATAAATATATTGAATACAAGTCTTGTCGCAATCTTTTAAAATATAAAGACACTACCACAATATATGCCGACAGGCGATCACCACGCCATGTTACACAAGAGAATTTTCCGAATCCATTTAACTCTATTCGATCCACACTATCTGGGCCCATTGTCTGTTACAGTTATTATTAGAGAGGTTCGTGGGATTAAATAAATGACTATAGTAGCTGGTTATTTAGTGCTTGTATATTTTAATTAGAGTAATATATTGCTAGCAAGACGACCGCGTACTTACACGAATGATTACTGACCGGAAATGATTGATACATTACAGTGTTGCCACTAGAGTTCACATATATTAACTATGTTGCCATTTTCACAAAAACATTGGACAGAAAGAAAAAAAATATTTTGAATGTCATATTTGTTGTTGTGTAAGGGGAAGAGTTTAAATTTTTTAATCTGGCTTTTGATATTGTTGTGTCATTGTGGTAATAATTGTGTTATTGTTGTATTATTGTGTGCATTAACTATGATTCTAGGAGAATCAATTTTAGTACTTTTGTGGTTAGGGAATTTGGTTCAAACCCAACCCGAACTAGTTGTTCAAACCACAGGTTCAGTGATAGCATTTGAATATGTAAGGGAAATTGCTGTGTCAGAAAATGGCTTCCAAATGGTTTTGGATAATACCCTAAAGCTGTTGTTAGAGAAACATGAAGAGGCAATTAAAATTGTTCAACAGTCCGGTACTGGGTTATTTTTCAGAAATAAGGAAACGACACTACTGTGGTCGCCCCCTCGCCACAGCCCTCAGGCTATATTAGTGACGCGTTGTTATTGTGAGGAATTTGTAAACATCGTGAACATATAGTCCGTATTTGTGTATGAAGGGTGATACCTGAGTATGAAAAAACTATAGACCATTTTCTGTAGGAAGGGATAATTATAGTACGTGTTCCCCCGAATCGATTTTCGAGAATGGATAATTGGTGATGGATGATCGAGAGGGTTTAAATCACGGATATTATAAAATATATATTTATTCTAAAAAAGTTCCTTCATACGAAAACCGTTGACCACCTATTCCAATTTGACCTTGAACAAGTTTGTACTCGCTCCCCGGCATTGTAAACATCGTGAACATATAGTCCGTATTTGTGTATGAAGGGTGATATCTGAGTATAGACCATTTTCTGTAGGAAGGGATAGTACGTGTCCCCCTCCCCGAATCGATTTTCGAGAATGGATAATTGGTGATGAATTGTCGAGAGGGTTTAAAACACGGATAATATGATTAATTATCAGGAAGCCCTTCCACCTACAGCGCCTGCAACATCGAAAACTGTCTATATTTTCAAAAAGTTCCTTCATATGAAAACCGGTCTATAGCCCTCCAGTCACCTTGGATATGTTGATTGCCTCCCAATAGCCTTGACGAGGACTTCGTGAGGGTTTGTAAACATCCCTGTTTTTTTGTGGTTGTGTAACAAAGCAAACGACTCTAAATAGACCTCGAGATCATTACACTCGTTCAATATAATTTGTGATTTCATCCTATAAACATCAAGATGAGTTTTGACGATCTTGAAAACTGGTTCGGTAAGTTTAAAAAGTTTTGTATATATTAATGGGTAACTATTTTACATGATAAAAAGTCTTTGGTGTACAGAGGTATTTGCTCTTTACAGACTTCCAAGAAGACACAACACCGGCGCCTGCAGGAACTATTCAAACGCGGTCTCCAGATCTGTTGGGTCTTTTCACAGAGGAAGGGATTTGCACGGCGGGTAATTTCCGGCTTTAAATTTGAGCATGATTGGTGTGTAGTTTTTTGCCCCTGTGATAGTAATTAATATGTATTTATTTAATTTCAGATTGTTGGGACACTGCACCACTGTCGCCGCCAGCCCAGAAGATGGACGACGACGTGTCGGCCACTCTGGCCGAGCTCGAGCGGCTAGCCCCGGAGATCCGGGATGGTGTGCAGGCGCCGCTAGGGGTTCAAACCGACGTCACGGCAGCCATCCCTCATGCCGAAGTTTTGACCGAACTTGAGCTACTAGATCAACTCTTAAGTGAGTATCGACTATACTTGTAAATAGAAAGCTTATTTGACTTCCTCGCTACAGCTGTTCAGTTTAAACCCAAGCAATAATATATTTTGCTAGAGAGAGAGAGACAGAAACCAGTCACTTTCTCCTGTCATTAGCGACGGGAGACGAGCGGGTATTTATGTCGTATCAACAACTTTGACGTTAAAAGCACAGCTGAAAATGTGGGTTTAACCTTTGTTAACGCGTATGTTTGGAACAATTATATTTAAAGTCTGTTGAGCCAGGGGTCCCACGTTCGATTCCCGGGCATAGATGAAAATGTTGGTTTGATAAATTAAACCACTATTAACAAATCCAAATTCCCAACAAAGTTAATCTATAAAATAATTTAAATTACATTAAACACTCACAAAAAAAAATCCGCTCTCTCATTAATGCCCTGTGTTCAGCACTAGTGTCTGTATGTATGTATAGCAAGTGACTTGGCGTATTAATACATGAGATTTAATCTAGGAAGTTCTTCTAGCTGTCAGATATGTCCATTCCTTAGAAAATCAGTTCATGTATAATACACACATGATGAGATTAATTAAAACAAAACCTATCTGATTTGTGTTATAATTTAAATTCAGGGATTTCCTTGAACTCGATGTGCTAGCTACTCATATTCAAACACACACACACACACACACACTAATTAACGTTATAAAAAAAGAACTGTGTGTTACATCCACCCTTGTAGAGTTATCATTCGCGTGGAAGGAGGGGTTCAATTCCGAAACGGTTTAAACCACTATTAACAAATCCAAATTCCCAACAAAGTTAATCTATAAAATAATTTAAATTACATTAAACACTCACAAAAAAAATCCGCCCTGTGTTCAGTACTAGTGTCTGTATGTATGAAGATCACATGACTTGGCGTATTAATACATGAGATTTAATCTAGGAAGTTCTTCTAGCTGTCAGATATGTATATACAAATACACACATGATGAGATTAATTAAAACAAAACCTAATCTGATGTGTGTTATAATTTAACTTCAGGGATTTCCTTGAACTCGATGTGCTAGCTACTCATATTCAATACACACATTAGTTAACGTTTAAAAAAGAACTGTGTGTTACATCCACCCTTGTAGAATTATCATTCGCGTGGAAGGAGGGGTTCAATTCCCGAAACGGTTTAAACCACTATTAACAAATCCAAATTCCCAACAAAGTTAATCTATAAAATAATTTGAATTTGTCACTAAACACTCACAAAAAAAAATAATGCCCTGTGTTCAGCACTAGTGTCTGTATGTATAGCAAGTGACTTGGCATATTAATCTAGGAAGTTCTTCTAGCTGTCAGATATGTATATACAAATACACACATGATGAGATTAATTAAAACGGTTTACGTAAAAAAAAACCTAAAATAATGTGTTAACTACTTATACTAGGACAGCATCAATACACACACACTAATTAACGTTTAAAAGAACTGTGTGTGTTACATCCACCCTTGTAGAGTTATCATGCGCGTGGAAGGAGATTCAAACCCCAATCTCCTCAACAACGGCAGTCTGGTCTACTGTGCGATGTACATAGAATTATACACACTATTTGTATGCGAGTAACATCCAAATGGTACAATCAATAATCATATATAGTAAATAGTGTAGGGTAACATATGCATTGCTATTTATACTGTGCCATCTACTCAGGAAAATTGGTACTTGTGTTAACCCCTACATATAACATATATAAAAAAATTGTGACTATCACTACACTATAGGGATAGAATAATGAAAGGTAAGTTTACCCACAGTTGGATGAAGAGAAAACGTTCAACACTCGTTGAATACCTGTCAAGGGTGTCCTGGAATTTAATGCTCCAAACTATATTTTGTTGACATACTAAACTATCCACTTAAACCTCAAGCCAAAATTATAGGAAGTGTACATACATTTGCATGGATGATGAAGGATCTATAATATTCAACACATTTTTAGCACTGCGCTATTAGATTATGGATTGGGAAGACTGTAATTATAGTAGAGTTTACAAATAGTTTATTGCAAGACTTTCTTTAACAACTTCATATACAGCCAGTCACATATTCTTACAAATAATAAATTATTGTAAGTCCTAGGGTGTATTTATTACACACACAATTTGCGATGGGGGTCCCGGGTTCTATTCCTATTCATGTGTGTTTAACCTTTGTATTTATTACACACGTGTGTTATAGTTGAAATGGATGGGGAAAATGGCTGCCCACCGACAACCATCGCTGCCGCAACGCCTCAGCACGGTGTTCGAGCCCCAAGGGAGTCCCCGCAACCCATCGCTGGCCCGTCTTCGGCACCGAGTAGTGGCCCGGTTAATCAGGTAGGAGGAGCGTTGCCTCAAGGCGTCCCTCTCCGAATCGTCGAAGAGAGAATTAAGCAATTGAGGCGGTTTTTTTATGTCGGTCGTGAATTGATCATACAATTAGGGACGCCGGGGAGCGATCGTGACGCTAAAACCTGGCTCGAGGAGCAAATCAATGCTTTGCTTGGACGTCTCCAGGATCATGGAGTTAGCGCCGAGGATCACGTAGGTCTACTATTGGTCAACACAGACTCCTCGTCAAGACCTGTGTTCGTTTCCTTTAGACGAGCAGAGCAGCTGGACGCGAAGGCTGTGCTCTCTAATGTTGAACGAGTGTTACAAAGCAATGATTCGTTCCTCACTTCATCCCCTCTGTATATCAAGTTACACCACTTTAAAGAGCCGCGCGGGAGGGGTAATCATAAATGTGATAAACTCGCTCCCGCTACCACGTGTAGCCGTAATAATAAAGGAATAATTACTATTCAAAATGGTGACACACTCTGCCTTGCCCGCGGGTTGGTTGTCGCCAAGGCTATATGTGACGTTAAAAGAGAACCGGGATGCATGGACGTGAACACCTATAAATACATAAAGGAGGGCCGTAATATTCAAAAACTCAAAGCAGAGAACTATGCCGTGATGCCCGTGTGAATCTTTTGAAAGGTGGTGGACTCACCGAACTGAAACAATTTCAAACATACCTCACCGAATACAAAATCACCGTGTTCAGGGAACGTCGGGGGAGACAAGTCCTATTTGAGGGGCCTACTCACTCCGAACATTCCTTTAAGGGGCACCTTGATTTGTATTTTCACGACGACAAGCAAAACCATTTTGATGTCATAACATCCTTGACAGCCGCGTTTGAGTGCTCGTACTTTTGCCGCGAAAGCCGTGTGCCGTTTGATCATAAGAACAAACACAAATGTGAATCCGCGTGCAAAAGATGCTACGCTAAACCGGCTTGTAGTGGAGGCCAATCTGTGACCTGTAAAGATTGCGGGCGCCGGTTCTCAAATCAGCAGTGTTTTGATAACCATAAACGTCCCGGTTTTTGCAGAGGTCACATGTCGGTCTGTGACGTCAAAAAGGTTTGCGAGGTATGCGGGCAATTTTTCAGTTTGGAAAGAGCAGAATTTTCACACAGGTGTTATGAGACTTTTTGTAGAGTATGCGAGACCCATCGACCTTTTGGCCATTTCTGTTATATGAAGCGGGCCCCAGCCAAGCCGTCGCTGGAAAAGAGCAATTTCATGTTTGTATTTTACGATTTTGAATGCAGACAAGAAACGCCTCTTCAAGGTGCGGTCAACACGTACTTGCACGAACCTAACTTTTGTGTCGTGCAGTCGTGTTGCAAGGCTTGTCTTCATATAGATGCAAATGACAATCATTGCACCGATTGCGGGGGCGATAGAACTCGCATATTCAAGGGTGATGCCACAATGGCCCAATTTTTCGGTTTTATAGAGCAAATTAAAGCTTCAAAATTTAAAGACATCACCCTCCTAGCCCATAATGACAAGGGCTATGACTGAAATTTCATTTTAAAATATATGATGGAGGTGAAAAAATGGACTCCAGAACTTATAATGAACGGTGGGAAAATCATGTCCATGCGTTACGGCCCGCTCCATTTTATTGACTCGCTGAACTTTCTCCCCATGTCGTTGTCCAAGATGCCCAAAGCGTTCGGCTTGGACGAGTCTTTGGCCAAGGGACATTTCCCTTATTTTTTCAACAAAAAAGAAAACGCGGGGTATAGGGGTCCCTTGCCGCCAAAGGAGGACTACGGCGTCGGCGAGATGTCGGTCGAGAGAAAGGAGCGCTTTGAGAAGTGGTATGACGCGTTGGTCAAAGAAAATTACGTCTTTGATTTTAACCGCGAGCTGGAACTGTATTGCGTGAAAGACGTAGAGATCCTGCGGAAGGCCTGCCTAAAGTTTAGAGACATGCTCGTGGAGAAAGCAAAGGTGGATCCTTTCAAAGAGGCGTGTACTATCGCTGGAGCGGCCATGTTGGTTTACCGCCGAAGCCATCTTAAGGAGAATACCGTCGGTATTGTCCCTAACGGTGGCTACCAGTGCGCGGACCAACAGTCGCACGTCGCCGTACAATGGCTCTGCTGGGAGGCCCATCAACGCGGTGTCTCTATCCTTCATGCGGGTAACGGCCGCGAGGAATACGTGTTAGGACGACGTGTAGACGGCGTTGTTAAAGCTGGAGATACCACCACCGTCTTCCAGTTCTGGGGCTGTTATTGGCACGGGTGCCCACTCTGTTATCCGGACAGGACCACCCCCGTTAAAAACAGCCGCCACGAGACCATGGAGACGCGCTATGAAGCGACCATGGCCTGCGTGGAAAAGTTTAAGAACGCCGGCTACACGGTCGTAGAGATGTGGGAGTGTACTTTTAACACGATGAAACGCACAGACAAGGACTTGCAACGATTTGTACTCCAGCACGAGGTGTATACCAAGGAGCCCCTCAGGGATGCATTCTTTGGCGGGCGTAGAAATTGTATCAAACTCTTCCACGAAGCTGACCTTTCTTGTGGAGAGAAGATCAGGTACTTGGACGTGTGTTCGTTGTATCCGTACGTTTGCAAGTACAAAAAATACCCCGTCGGCCACCCCAAAATTCACTTGGAGCCAAATTGTCCCGCTATAGATCGAGTAGAAGGCATAGCCAAAGTTACAGTGACGCCTCCGCGGGATTTATTCTTGCCCGTATTGCCTACACGGATGCACGACAAGTTGATGTTCATCTTGTGCAGGAAATGCGGGGAGGAGAAAAACCAATACGCGTGTCGGCACAACGACAAAAAATATCGCTGGTTGACAGGCATCTGGGTGATTGACGAGATCCGAAAAGCCGTTGAGAAAGGCTACACCGTTGAAGCAGTGCACGAAGTGTGGGAGTACGATGTATCTGTTTACGACCGTCAGACACGTTCTAGCGGCCTGTTTCACGGCTACATCGATACTTTTTTGAAAATTAAACAAGAAGCCAGCGGATGGCCAGAGTGGTGCACCTCACGAGAGGAAAAGTTAGCTTACATTCAAAATTATGAGGAAAGGGAAGGGGTAAAACTCGATTTCGATTCTGTGTGTAAAAACCCCGGTCTCCGCACACTGGCTAAACTCTTTTTAAATTCGTTATGGGGAAAGTTTCGGCAAAGACCCGATTTACCACACGTAGCCGTTGTCAACGACTATCAGGGCGTCCACAAGTACCTGACGGATCCGTACATCACCGTGGACAGCGTCATAGATGTTAATGACGAGGTTATGTTCCTCAATTACAAGGATACGCGTTGCGCCCTAACCCTAACACGAGTGTGGTGGTGGCGTGCTACACGACTGCTATGGCAAAGTTGCACTTATACGGCATCCTTGAACAATTGGGGGACCGCGTTTTGTATAACGAGACGGATAGCGTTCTGTTCACGGAACGTCCCGGCGATCAGATTCCACCGACCGGAGACTTTTTAGGTGACCTCACTGATGAACTTCAGGATTACGGGCCGGGAAGCTACATCGACGCCTTTGTATCTGGTGGTCCCAAGAATTACGCGTACCGGATTTGTGTCGGTGGCGATCCCACCAAAACAAAAACGGTGTGCAAGGTTCGCGGGATCACCATAAACTACGGCAACCGGAACGACGTTAATTTTGACGTTCTGAAAGCGATGGTCACCGAACAGGCCGCGGAACGGTACATACAGATACCGCACAAAATTATAAGAAAAGGTCTTGCGACTGTATGTACCGTTTCGCAGAGTAAGGTTTACCGGCCGGTGTACACCAAACGCCGGATAATCGATGATTATAATACGTTGCCGTTTGGGTATCAGAGTCCTTGCAAACGCGCTCGCCACGAATAAAAGGTGATTATTTAGACGGGCCGAATAATCATCTTTTACTTTCTTTCACTCTAGACAGTTCCACCGACATACCATTTTTCAAAGATTTTTTTTTTCATATTTTTTTCTGCATGAAAACAAGCATATTTTTTTATATTTTTTTATGCACCCGGGTTACTTTTTTATATTTTTTTTATTTGCCAGTGCAATCCTCCGCCTACCTGATTTTTTCTAGTCAATTATTTATTTGTATATATTTTAATTATAATAAATTGTTTGTATAAATTTTTATTTAGTACCGAGGCCACTATTCCCTCATATTGTAAACAAAACCAGTTATGTTTATATATTGTAAATATTCATGACCAAATAAATATTGTAAAAATTGTTATGTTTGTGTTTTTTAACGTCTACACCCCACACCTCTCTCCTATCCTATAAATACAAGTTCATCTGGCAAATAAGTTCACTCTCAAACATTATGGACAAGTTTAAACATCCATTTTCGGCCATCATCAGCGGCCCTTCCGGCTGCGGTAAGTAACCGGGTACACATCCCGCCGTAAGGATGTAGGGCAATAACACTAATTACTTCACAACTTTGATTGAAAGCAAGTACTAAAATTTCGCACTCTAGAAATATGTCTTATTATATTTATTAATTATAAAGTTAATATTAAAAGTAGGTCCAGATTTAAGAGAGGGCGACAGGGGCTAAAGCCTCAGAGTCTTCACAAATCCACAAACTTGTTTATGAATACAATAAAAATATTTTTATTTTCAAAGTTTTGACATTATCTTCTGTCGTCAACAAGATCAACTAAAAACTATGGTTAATATAAACTTTGGTTTTGTTTCAAACAAATATAATTTAGCATAATGACAGTAGCTACTTCTTTGAATAATATGTTTAACATCGAGGTTTTAATAGTAAGTTTCGTAAATAAAAAAGGAAATTATTTGTTAAATGTTAGGCCTTTCAACTTATAACCCGGGCGCCTCCACCGTTCTAAATCAGGCCCTTATAAAAATCTTGCTATTATAATTATTGATTACTGTATAACTACTACTAAATTA
The DNA here is from genome assembly GCA_039000515.1 of Timema cristinae. Lineage (NCBI taxonomy): Eukaryota > Metazoa > Arthropoda > Insecta > Phasmatodea > Timematidae > Timema > Timema cristinae. The sequence goes on along the minus strand of JBCFYV010008109.1, from coordinate 10,701 downwards.
CTAATTAAATTAATTAAAAAGTTAAATACAATTGTGGCAACATGAGTTTCCTGTTTTAAAATAAGAGGCTTCCTATGATAATCAGACTGTAGTATTTAGTGTCAATAAAAGGTGTTAAAGGAATCTCCTCTCAAACTCCTTACGTCAAACGGCCACTAGCTCCAGGACACTTGATGTGAATTATCTCCGACTCACAAACTGCACTTGTGTCTGTTTTGAGCGCGCGTACGTACGAGCACAGAATACTCAGCGAGTATTTGTAGGTCTCGTTAACCAAGGGACTTGTAAACATTTTATATTTTTATAATGATCTAAACAGGTATATCCATAGTTTCCCTTTTTCCCCTCTTTAATTGGAAAAGGGTTAAAAATTACAGATTTTAATTATTCAGCTCAAGAACTGTATCCATTTTTAAGATGGTAAACGATGAAAGGGGTTGAAGAATGTGAAGGGAGCTATATTTTTCGCGTTCTACCCGGGTATATTTGGAATACTTGTCTAGATGAGCACTCGAGATACATTTGTTCTGTGCTGACAGATTCTGTCACAACGTAGCACTAGGGTGCTGGAGATCTTAACACACACACACCCTTTTATTTATTAAGGGAAGGTACCTGACCACTCTTCCATGATTGGTTGATAATTATATCTTTTGTTGCAAATCCTTATAACATCCTACAAGTTTTTTAAAGATCGTTGCGCAATTATTTATAAGTGCTTTACTAACATTCAAGCCAAATAAATTCTATCTACAACTCAATAAAATGTCTTTAAAAAGCTAATAGTCATCTTTAACAGTCATTATTATTTATAATATTAGTTTTTCTGAATTGGATTTTTATCATACAAGAAAGACTAAATTTATGACTTGCTTGGAATATATCAACAGTTCATTACTTTTATTCATTTATTATTTAGAAAAAAAAAAAGTTTACTTTAGATTGTTTAGAAATATATTTTAAATGTTTTTTTAAAGAGATTTCACAGTAGCTATATGATTCATTCATTTATTGTTCAATGGTATTGCATTTATCTTAGCATTGTTTTGTATATTTATAGTGCTTGCATCTGTTGCCAAGCGCTAAAGAAAATAAAAGGAAGTAGTAGTAGTAGTATCTCATTGTGATAACACTGGTTATCAGTGACTATACTACAGAATTGAACAGGAAGATGTAGGTGAATTTTAAGAAAATGCCTCTAAACTTGTACGCACAGCAGAAACACTAGTGAACCCCAACAAGGATTAAATACTCACTCCGCTTTTAAAGTGTGGTACACTATCAGTACTGCCAACCCCGCTAAAAGTTCTTCAAATATAATTAATCTCGTTCCTCCTTCCCATACTAAATTAAAATAAACACATCAGTGCATACTTGGACTAAAGGATGAGTTTGTCTGATGGTGATGGGAAGGCTACGGTTGAAATCCCGGATAGGTGCACTGAGGATGCGTTTGTTCCCATTCTCCTTTCTCTGGTACATACTCTTTTAATATTACCTTCCTGGTCTCTACGCCATTAGACTTGTTAGAAGCGATGGAGGAAAATAACAACTATTATAAAATGTAATAATAATAATAATAATACGTTAACTGTGCAAATCTGTCATCATACAAATAATTTAAAAAAATCGTTACACATAATAGATTGAAAGCCATTTTTCTCAGTGATCTTTAAACAATTCTTTGCAAGTTGAAAATTAAATACATTCGTTATCGTATTTTAGTGTGGTGAACAAATACTCAATCAAATAACATATACTATAGGTCTGTATTAAATTGTATGTAGATCCTTCACTTCTACTGTGTCTATTGGTTCTAATCTTTAGAGTGTGTATTATAGAACTCAATCGTGGTACGACAGTAGGTGTAGGTATTTAATAACTGTTGCTTTCAAGATTATTAATTTGTCGGCATTGATAATCTAAAACAGGGGTCGGCAACTTGTTGATCGTGATCGACCGGTCGATGACCTAATAAGAGTCTATCACCCGCATCGGTGGCGTAGTTGGCTAACGCGTGTGTCGTGTTGAGCTCGATTGCTGAGGATGGGGAGATCAAGGTTCGAATCTCGATCGGGTGAACTGGGTGGGTTTCCTAAATGGTTTTCCAGTTTTTTAATGGTAATCGGCTGCAATCAGTTACTATAATGATCGACTGTATTGATTTTGAGGCCTATTTATACTCTCTCATTTTTGTTTTTCCACTAATATCAAGGTTATGCATTTCATCTCACACGTCAACATAAGTGCGTATAACCCGATCGGTTAGTAATACGAGCTGTTAATATTACTTATTTGAATGGGATGTCAAACCATGTCCACTGATCTAGAGTCTATGGTCCCCCACCAAAGATGTTGCAGGCGCTGTAGGTGGGAGGGCTTCCTGATAATTAATCATAATATCCGTGTTTTATTCACTCCCCCGTGCGCCGATCGATCATCGATCACCAATTACCAATCATAGGGGGGGAAGGAACTTATTTTTAAATATAGACAGTTTTTTTATATGAAGGGATGTAGTTAGTTCTCGCCAGGGATGTTGCTTGTCCATCCCCAAGAACAACAACAACATCGAGATACAATAGGCCGTTTTTGGTATGAAGGGATAACTATAAGGGATGACGTTTGTAGGGAAAGGGGATAAAGTGTTTTGAGCCGAGGGACGGACCGTTTTCGATATCAAGGGATTTTTTAGTTACGTCTAATAATATCCGTGTTTTATTAGACGCTACCACCAGGGAACAAAGTTACGTGAACTAGCCTGAGTGCCCGACGCCACGGCCTGCATGTTCCCCCGTGTGCTAGCCCCCTCGCAAATGTGGTGTGCATGGTCTAAGGCGTCACGGAACAGGAGGTCTGAGTTCAAATCTCGCTTGTCCCTCCCCCAACATGTCTGAGGGTGGACGCTACCACCAGGTAACGTGAACTAGCCTGAACGCACGACGCCGCGGACTGCATGTTCCACCATACATTAATAATCAAAAGGTGCGACTAAAGTGGCAAGTTAACCTACAATAGAGTATAGATTTTTTTTTGCCGGAGGATGTTTACGAATTACTCACAATAACAACGCGTCACTAATATAGTACGATTTCCATATAAACGCTATTAATGTGTTACATATAAGCAGTTTTGGATATAAAGGGCTGTACCGAGGGGTCGTTTGCTTTGTTACACAACCACAAAAAAACAGGGATGTTTACAAACCCTCACGAAGTCCTCGTCAAGGCTATTGGGAGGCAATCAACATATCCAAGGTGACTGGAGGGCTATAGACCGGTTTTCATATGAAGAAACTTTTTGAAAATATAGACCGTTTTCGATATGAACGGATTTTTTTTTTTAGTTACGTCTAATAATATCCGTGTTTTATTAGACGCTACCACCAGGGAACAGAGCTTGAACCGGGGTTACGCCCGCGGGGAAAAGAAAATGGTCTATATGTTCACGATGTTTACAAAGCCGGGGAGCGAGTACAAACTTGTTCAAGGTCATATTGGAATAGGTGGTCAAATCAGCATATCCAAGGCTTCTGGAGGTCTATAGACCGGTTTTTAGTTACGTCGAATAATAATATCCGTGTTTTATTCACTCCCCCGTGCGCCGATCGATCATCGATCACCAATTACCAATCATAGGGGGAAAGGAACTTTTTGAAAATATAGACAGTTTTCGATGTTGCAGGCGCTGTAGTTGGAAGGGCTTCCTGATAATTTAATCACCAATTAGCATATATATATTTTATAATATCCGTGTTTTATTCACTCTCAATCATCGATAATTCATTACCAAATATCAATTCTCGAAAATCGATTCGATCCCTTCATACAGAAAATGGTCTATATCACCCTTCTACGGACTATATGTTCACGATGTTTACAATAACAACGCGTCACGCCCGAGGGCTGGAACGAGGGGGCAACCACAATAGTAACGACACTTGGACGAGTAATTTTCAAAATTCTCTAGAACAGTTAAGGGAGGTTTTTCATAAATTTAAATTTAAATTTAGTGACAACCAAGACTCGTCGTGAGGGAAGATATTTGTTTGATTTAGGGGGTAAGGTACTTAAAAGTTTGTTTGGAACCTTAAGACTCTCCGAAGATATGTCCCTGTTGCAGGAAAAATTTGTTAAATTGGATCATTAGCAGGAAGGACTATTGATAGATCATAAGAACCAATTAATTGTTAATATACCATTGCTAGCCAGGGAAGGAATTTTTGAGCAGTTTAGAATCCATACTATTCCAGTAGCTTGGAATAAGACAGGAACATTTATAGAATTTGATCTAGATGAAGTATGTTTAATCACTCACACGGTGAGGTTAAAGCCGACACGGTAAACACACAGAAACGGGGGAGGTGACTTACTAATTCATTTTTATAAATAGCCATGTTTTCCAAATAAATCTGTTTTTTAAAGATTTGTATTACATTTCTCTCGTTTTTATTTAGTAACAAAGAGTACTGTATAAAATATAAATGTATTACATTTGATTGTATATTTAACTTTAACTTCCTACCTATGAATAAAAAGATTGTTTATATCACATTATTTAAACTCTTGCCCTTGGTAAAGATAACTTAAAATGGGTATAGATGCATTTAATATTCATAAATGACACTAGCTAAATGCGATTTTGAGGCTGTGTTGGGAAATTGATGTTTCGCATTTCATAGTAATTTGGTAGTTTGGTGTCATGTCTGTTATATCTTTAAGTTAGTTTATAATCGTGTGATGATATAATCAGTCGGTTCAGAAAATGAACATTAAATACTTCTCATAGTAAAATAGATTGATTGACCGTTAAAAGGAGAGTGAATTAGGATAAATATAAATAAAATCAAATTTAGTGGGATAAGCAGATTAATGTTAAGAACATTCATTTGGAAATTTGGGAGTTTTGCCGGAAAGTAGCAACAGATTATTGAGTAACCACTATGACGTGTGAAACCTGCGCTTTTTTGGGCTTTAAAATACAAACTCATAACTCATTATTTTCTATATATAGGCCACATGTATGTAGTAGCTGAACCAGGTTTTATGCGAAGGGCTAAATATGTTGTTGAGGAAAATGTATCAACTTGCAGCGCGCAGCAAGTCTCTTAGGTCTATGAAAACGTATACTATACCGAACTATGTGTATGATAATCTTTACATATAATTCTAAATCAGCAGAGAATATATAATAAGTAGATTAACACTTAAATAACTAAAAAAAATTAGCCAATAAATGCTGTCAGATATTTCAGAATGTAGACCTTTTCGTAGGATTGATTTATTATATTAAGTATAAACAGTGGCGACTCGTCACTTTAAAAGCTGGAGGGTGCGGCCAATTCGGTTCTTTAATCATTTCTAATTAATACATTTGAAAGAAGAACGATATTTCGGCAATAATTAAAAAAATCATTGATTTAAACTCAAATAAATAATATCACATTTTTTTTTTTTTTCAGATTCACCCCAAAGAATGTGGATCTGTTCTATATACTCTGCAGCGTTGTTATTAATGTTAATAAATATATACGTATGTACGTTCATTGTCCTCACAAGTTCAGGGGAAACAGTACAGAGATTTTTCCACAACACAGTCACAAACCCAGCATGTTTTTGTTATGCCCCTTTCGAAATAAGCTGTCTTTTGAAAACTCTATTATTATTTATCTTGGTTTCTGTTTGTTCTATACAGAATTCCGGATATGGCCCAACTAATTGTTTCAATTACATTTTTTGATCAAGGGTTTATCTCTAAGCATTTACTGTCTTAATCACCTAAATTGAATTATTCAATTTACCTACGTAAAATGTTACAGCATATAACTTATCAAATCAACACAATCCTAAAATTACCTTACATAGAAACACGCTATACATATCACAAATATGCGCCTTATAACGCAGGCACACACTGTTTAATAAGTTGTATAGTAGCGCCTAACTCAGATGTAGGTTGATTTTGTTGGTCAGTTGGTCTCACTGTGTACGATACTTTTAGTTTTTGTTCTAACATGGATTTATTTATAACCTTCATGTATAATTAAGTCATAGTTTTTACTTTATGTAAATAAGACGGTTTGAAATTGCTGATTATGTCTAAAAGTTAATTTGTATGTGATAATAAAACATGGCGCAGTCAGTAATGTCTTCAGTGAATTAATTATCTGTGATTCAAATTTGTGGATATGACTATTTCGTCCTGTAAAGAAGCAGTTATCAATATGGAGTTTAATTAACCAAAGTCACTTATTCTTGCCGGAGATTTGACGAAGAATGTCGATGAATTCCAGGAGGAAGCTCTAGAATATTTTGAGGCGACAGAGACTGGAACCAAATCTGCGGGCGTGCAAATAGCCAGGCTAAAAAACCTATTAGGACGAAATACAGTCCAACTCTATGAAACCTTAACTACCATCAAACCTGAAGAATAAACAGTGAATGGTATAATGTCTGTTCTTAAATCTCACTGTATTACGAATAAGAATGAAACCATCCTTGTGTCCAATTTTTTTAACGGGAAACAATGTCTCGGTGAACCTTTTGAAAAAGTCTACGCAAAACTCAGATCTCTTGCCACGCCTTGTGAATTTGGTGACCAGGAGGATAAGTTGATGGGTGCGCAAATAATATTGGCCATGAACTCACAGTCAATAAAACAACACTTTCTTAGGAAAGACACTACCCTTCACAAAGTTGTAAAATATTGCAAATCAGTGGAGCTAGAAGACAATAACTTGAAAGCCATTAAAGATAGAGGGGGATCCTCGCAGTGTGATATAGTTAAAGTTATTAGAAAAATAACCACCCCCAACCCACCCAAGTGCAGAATCGGTGCTACCTTTAGAAAACAGGACAATCAAGAGGTCGGAACAATCTACAGCAGACTGAACCGTTACGTACCGACCCCAAAGAAAATCTTGGTAAGTCAAGAAACAAGTTTAGTGAAAATTTTGTTAGAAAAGCATGTTATAGATATGGTTATGACCATCCAAAATAGCCATGTCCCGCTATTAATAAGAGATGCAATCGATGACGAGGTATGAACCATTTTGCAAGAAATTGTGTTGCCACAAATAGTTTGTCTAGTGGTCAGTGCTTTTGAACTGGGAGCTATGAACGCTGATAGAAATGTTGCTAGCCAGACTTCAAATGTTGGTGAGTGTAATTATTTTTGTCAATTTAAAGATACTGATGGTTACTCTTTGCCCCCTGTTTCAGGTTATTCAGATATAGACTTTCTTTCAATTATAAATTCTGTAAATGCCAATAGTCATTGGTGCATATCATTGATAATTAACTGCAAACCTGTACTTTTCAAATTATACACAGGGGAAGAAGTTAAGATCCTTACTTTAAGGTCTTTGCAGTCCATTTGACCCAATTATAGCTCTAGGCCAAGTGCTCCTAAAACTCATATTGAAGTTTTAGGATGTTTTGAGATTACATCTTTTGGTGAAATTTGTCTTCCTGCTGTCTATGAAAACAAAACACATAACTTGGTGTTTACTATTGTCAATTCAGTTAAAAACCGTACCCTTACTTAGCCTTTCATCTTGTGTGAATCTCAATCTCATTACAAAAAAATTTGTTGGGGTTCTCAATGTTCAAAGTAAACCTGATTTTCAAAACACCTGGAATTCAAACCAGGATGTTTTAATGGCCTTGGATATTTTCCAGAGGTTCTTGATTTAAAATTAAAATAGGTGCTATACCTAAAAGCAGCCCAGCCCACAGAATTCTCCTAAAAATATTAAGTAAACTTAAGGTGCATTTGGATGATCTTGAACAGCGTGGCATTATTGAATGTTGTGAAGCTGGTGAATGTGTAAACAATCTAGTTATTGTAGAGAAACATAAACAGGGGCCATAAGGCTGTGCATAAATTCTAAGGATCTTAGCGAGAATTTTGTCCGAGACTATGTGTTGATTCCCACTCGCGAGGATATTAGTTCCAAAATGGGTAATAAAATTTTTTTTTTTTAATTTTGATTTAAAAGATGAGTTTTACCAGGTTAAATTGAGTAAATAAACGGCTAGTCTGTGTACGTTCAGCACCCCCTTTGGATTTTTATCAATTTTTACGCGCCCCATTTGGACTAAGTGTGTTTCCTGAGTACTTCCAAAAGATGACTTATAAATACTTTGGGAATATTGTGGGAGTATGTGTATGTTTTGATGATGTTTTATGTGGAGAAGACACAATGGAAGAGTTATGGAAAATAGTTAAACAGGTTATTCAAGCTGCTCGTGAAAACAACATAGTATTCAACCCGGAAAAAGTTCAATTCTTTGTGGGTAAAGTTAAATTTTTGGGTTTGGAATTTGATAAGGATTGAATTTGTCATGATGATACTAGGTTTCAGGTTATTCAGGACATAGAAGTATCTGCTTCAAGGAAGGATTTGCATCGTATTTTGGGAACAGTCAACTACCTAAGACCATTTGTGCCCCACCTGTCAGATATTTGCACCCAATTCCATGAACTTTTGAAAAAAGATTCCGAGTGGTCTTGGAATTCCCCCCACAGTAAGCAGTTAGAGCTTTTGAAAAAGTCTATAGCACAACATGCCTTGCTGACTCCTTATGATCCCTCCAAAACCATCAACATACATTCTGACAGTAGTCAATATGCATATATACCCTTGGTGCCACTTTAATGAAAGATGGCCAGCCCATTTTATATGCTTCACGATCGCTTACCACCACTGAGCAAAATTATGCTCAGGTGGAAAAAGAGTTGCTTGTGGTCTCATTTGCAATGAAAAGGTTCCATAAATTTGTTCATGGTCACGAAACTGTAACTGTTCATTCAGATCATCAGCCACTCTTCTCCATCATTATAAAAGCCATCGGTAAAATTACCAATAATCGCCTCCGCTGCCTTAGGCTGTCACTATTGCCCTATTCATTCACACTGAAATATTTAGCAGGCAAATACATGCATATATCGGATTTATTATCACGAAATTGTAAAAATATTCCTTCATCTGTAGATGAAAGTATGTACGACATAGTACATAATATAGGGACAACCTCCAATGTTAAACCATCCTTACTTGCAAAGTACAATGAAAATACAGTTGTGGACCCTGTTTTGAGCAAAGTCTTTAATTATTACATTAAAGGTTTGCCTAAGTCATTGTTACCAGACTGCTCAAAGCTGAATCACTATTTTTCCCTCAGAAAAAACATCACAGTCCATGATGGGCTTCTTTACTATAATGAGCGTCTATTAGTTCCATTTAAACCGAGGCTCCTCACCCTTGAGATCCTTCATGCAACTCACCTCAGTTTTGAAAAAGTCAAGGCTCAAGCGTCTCGCAGCTTCTATTGGCCAGGAATCTACTCTGATTTTAAAAATTTTATACTTGCGTGCCCAACATGCAATCGATTTCAACGGTCTAAAATAAAGGACCCGCTGCAACCTCATGAAATCCCTGATCTACCCTTTGTTAAAGTTGCTGCTGATTTTGCGGATTATAATGGCAACAGCTATCCAGTTATTGTGGACTACCATTCGTGGTGGATTGAGGCTGAAAAGGTCTCGAGTAAGTCTGCTTCCACTGCTATAAGTAAGGTCAAACCAATCCTTGCACATTTTGGGATTCCCAAACAATTCATGCCTGACATCCAACCTTTTTACTCATATTAATTCAAAGTATTTGCTCAATCTTGGAATATTGAATCAGTAACCTCCAGTCCTCACTATTCACGCAGCAATTGTTTGGCTGAGAAGGCATTTGGAATTGTTACATTGATGTTAAAAAAGGCGCAATATGACCATGGAGACTTTCCACTTTTCCTTCTGGATTAGAGAAATAGCCCAGTGGCAGGGATCCCGTACCCATCTGCTCAGTATCGTCAAAGTCGCACCCTCAATTCTAGACTGCCTGTACACGATTGCCGCTTGAAGCCAGAAATAATTATTGATGATGTAATTACTGCGAAAGTAGGGCAATCATTACATTATGACAAAACTGCTCGATTCCGTGAGAAATTTTCTTAACCCCGAGCAGTATGTCTTTATTTGGTACGTTAAACTAAGATTTTGGGAAGAGGGCAGTGTGATCATATCTGGTGTGTATACAAGGAAACTTTATATAAGAAATTCACTTCATATTAGTCCTAGGCACTATGGTAATGACATTTCCTGTGAAGATCATGGTAGGGTGAGGAACTTTGGTAATGATATGGGTGAACTTGGAGGATTAAATGTAACACCACCATCCTCTCCTAATAACAAGCCAGAGGACATGATAACCTCAACTTCTCAGTCTCCTAATTCAGAAACGAATACTATGACTCTTGGAACTAGTCTCCCTAATATTGTTACAAGGTCTGATAGAATTGTCTACTCACCAAAACGCCTTAATTTATGATTCTGTATTTGAAAAAAAGGCATGTTTATTAAGTTGTATAGTAGTGCCTAACTCAGCTGAGGGTTGATTTTGTTGTTCAGTTGGCCTCACTGTGTACGATACTTTTAGTGTTTGTTCTAATATAAATTTATTTATAACCTTCATGTATAATTAATTCATAGCTTGTACTTTATATAAATGAGACGTCTTGAAATTGCTGATTGTCTGAAAGTTAATTTGTATATGATAATAAAACACACAACTACGACAATATTGCTGGTTCACGCTATACACAACACAGATCTTACAAGATTTAAACTTCCGGCCGCGTACGGGAAAGC
>JBCFYV010008093.1:0-31782 GCA_039000515.1 Timema cristinae | reverse complement strand
TTATTAATATAAACTAAAAAGTGACAGTTGATTATTTTCTATTATAATTAGCTTCTGAAACATCCCTCTTAAGTGCCAGCAATAGTTTGCGATCATACAGAACTCCTCTTTCTCATGATCAAAATGTCTTGGTGGAAATGTTCCTCGCTGAGGTTCTTGCGGAAGAAATTTAAATGATAGTCCAAGAAATGAATTTTAAGCAAAATTATACCCCATATCTTTGACTTACTGCAAGAGTTAATCCACATTGTCATTGTAGTTCTATGCTATAAAGTTTTCCAAAAATGTTTCTGTTAACACTTAAGAATGATCCACATGCTGTATTTTCAAATTGGCTCACTATATCATCAAGTTGGTATAAATATAGATTAACTCGTTATAGATAAAGAACGAATAGGTATAAAAATAATTATATGATGTTCTTTAACTAAAAAAAAGTCTGAATGAGTAATCAACAATTCAAAATTAATAATAAATTTGTGAGAGTAAATAAGAAGTATCGCATTTAAATAATTAAGGAACGTGTCACAATAGATATGGATCAAGTAGGAATTAAGATGAAAAGAGTCAGACTTAATTAGGAGGAACGAATTTCATTAAATCAAAAACGGTAGAAATAAATAAGGATCAAGTCTAAATAAATAAAGAATAAAAAGAGGGAAATAAAAGTGTAAAAGTCAGATTAAATAAGGAACAAGTCATAAAAGTAATAATTTGATCAGAATGGATTACGTATTGAATCAGAATAAATATAAAATGAGTAAGAATAGAAAAGTATCAAGTAATAATAATTAATATTGTATGAGTCAATATATCTCATTCACTTTAGGAATTACTCTCTTAAATGTCCTTTTTATACCCATATTCTACTATATAGTAGATTTCTGCCAGGGAAAAGCCTTTCAGAAAACAATTCCTATGCTGAACAGACTTTATCTACATATACAAAGAATAGCAATTTTGAAAACAAGGTACAAATGAGAATAAACAAGCAGAAAATAGTTTGAGTAAATAATTAGGAATGAGTCAAAATATCAAAATGAACGAATCGTTATGATTAGGGAGATAGTCAGAATAAATATTCAAACAGTCAGAACAAAAAACAAGAAGGAATGATTTGGAATATGTAAGAGAAGAGCCAGAACAAATGAGGGTGATCGATTCGGAATCGATAAGAAACGAGTCAGAATAAATAAGGATTGAGTCAAAATAAATTAGGAACAAATATGAAATAATACTATTAAGGAAAGAACTAGTCCAAATAAATAAGGAACTATTTGGAATACATACTGTATAAGTTAAAGTGTGGAAATCTAAATTTCCTGAGGGGGTCAGTTACAAAAGTTTAGTTGGCATTTAGCCTATAGAAAGGCTTACACATTAATTTTATAAGTATTATACTATGGGGGTACATCCAATAACAGGGAGTTTTCGGACCCCTTCCCTACTCCCCTTTCTATTTTCTTACTATTTATTATGTACAACACTGCCTAGATATCCAATTAAATAAAAGATAAAGCCATTTTGTGTGCTGTTGTGATACTGGGAGGTGTCATCCCAGTTAACATTTGCATTCAAAAGGGAATTTTAAAAAGATCTGATTATTTGATATGTGCTAATGAGAAGTTTTAAAACAATGATAATATGAGAGCCTGAGTAACCTCAAAGGAAAATAATTTTTTGAGTATTTCTCATCTTTTTAAACGAGACTATAAAAATATGAATTGATTAGCATCCATTACGCTACACACTTTAGAAGTGGCCATGGAAATTTTCTGGAAAATTATCTGGGTTTAATCTGTGTTAGGAAAAAAACTGTAAACAATGTTGCTGCAGAACCGTTTGCCACATCATGTATGAAAGTGAGAATAACGAAGTGCTACGGATCGTGTTAGTGAGGGAAATACGTGATCGTGGTCTGGTGTGGAGAAGGAAAAGTATGGTGAACTCACTTGATATTTTCAAAGCGTTTTTGAAGACATCTACAAGGATTTGGAAAAGAAGAGATAAAGAAAAGACTTTGAAATGGTGTGATACATAAGATGGAGAAACAGAAGAATAAAAGAATTTGACTACTAAATGAGAGATAAAGTGAGAAAGAGATTGCCTTTAAATGGTGAATATCTGATTGGGTGGATGAAATTTAAAATATTTAAGTATGGTGAAGAAAATATGGCTATTAGAAATCATAACATGATAGAAGAGAATAGTTTAAATGATAGAATGAAGTAAGACCTAATAATGGTTATGGATGAAAGGAACATTGTTTTAGGGGATGAAAGAATTTGACCTTTAAATTATGAGTAAAGGTTAGAGTCCCTTATTCAAGATGAAGACAAGCAGGACTAGCAGCTAAAAGCAGAAGGCTTGATGCGCTAGGGGTATGGAGGAGGGCCTGCGGCCTACGGGCCTTAAGCATTTATTGGCGCTGTACACAAAAATAACAGACTATCACTCTCCTGTGTGTGTTTAGGTGGCAGTCCAGTGTGAGTGGATAGCCCGCTTGGCTATGATTTGGTAATGTAGACATAAATACCCAGTATTTTAAAAATTTTATTAGTTTGCTCAAATTCTCCCTTTCGAAGAGATTTGGTATAAAGTATGGTGTTTAGACTTTTAAAGTCCCACTAGACTTCAAACATCCAGGAATAAAGTAAATTGTTTTTGGTCGTAAACTTATCTTTGTTAATGTATTTTTAAATTCATTTTCAGCAGCTCTTTCAGCCAATTATTTAGACTCTTAATCTTTTGCTTAAAGTATTTTCCTTTTGGGATTTTTGACTTGAAAATAAATGTTATCATTGAACTTTAAAATTCAAATTATTTGTTTCTTTACCTTTAGTATAGTTATTGTTTTGCATTTTTTTAAACTAAAGTGCTATTCCATGACAATTGATACAATGAAAATACCGGTAGACTTAAATATTCAAATGAAATTTTCCTCAGTTGTTATTCATCCAATCATAAATAATTTAATAATTTTCTCTTATTTAACTTTTGGGTTGAAAATTTTCTTTGTTAAAAGAAAAATGGAATATTTAAACTTTGCCGATTATCGTGTTTAATTAATCTTCTTCATTTGGAAATAATTAAGGTATGAAATAGAAACCAATTGAAGCGTTTCGTTTTGGCTTTAAAATTACATATCACATGATCACATAATGTTTTTTTTAAAAGTTCAGGGTTACCATGATACAATTTTATTTTAAATTTCTCGAAAAAGTAATATCTCAAATTAATGATACAAATGCACTTGTTCACCAATTTATTAATGGTACGCATGCCTAATTTCACTATGGAATCACATTACAATTTATTTTTAATAAAATTGGGGTCATCAAAAAACATTGAAAAAATTTCTTATCACAAACTCACCAAAATGAATGTGTGCTCAATGGCCTGGATTTTATTTACAAATAAAGAATTTTGTATTAAAAACTCACAAGAATATTTTTTTCTTCTCTTACATTTTATTTAACATGCTATGATTTAATATATATGATGATACCAGAACATAGAAATCCAAAAGAAACCTAAAGCGTTCTTGAGGAAAAGTTCATTTAAGTCCTCCCTCTTTGCTTTCAATTACAATGAATGGGAAAAGGATAAATACATATGTCCTTTGGGTGAAAGTTTATTATATATTGGTACTGAAGACACATGCTTTCAATTAAGTGCACTAAACAATGTCATGATCTGCAGATATATTCCCGAACCAAAGTTTCATCATCAAGAAGTAAACACGGTTTATATACATTACAAATTTTGCAGAAGAACTTGGTGATGGTATGGCTATTGCTTTATCTGGCCTCTACCGATTTATTGTATCAGATTTTACAACGGCTTTCCCAAGACAAGGAAAGGTTAAACCTATCGGGATAATGTCTAATAATGCATAATATGAGACTTTTTAGCCAGTTTAGGAGATATAGTGGATCTTGAAAATGACTTATTCACTGGCGCCGAGCAATGTGTTTGTTCCCTGTATGGACAATCTTTTTGCATGTCAGTAACACAACAAGATGATACAGTCTATTCAAATTAAGATGTGTGTGTATTGTGCTTGTTATTTTGGTTGATGTACAGGCATGCATGTAAGGGTGAGAATACCCATTTTTGAAGTTTGTCTTAGAAAAAGCAGCAAAAACTTACATGTTACATAGAACTTTGACACAGCAAACTTTTTTTGTCATTAAATTATCTTCAATTAAAAAGCTGCTATTAATTAATAAGAAGTTGGAGCCGATGTAATGCCTCGATGTAAATATGACATGGTGGCCATATTGATGACGTCATATTCCTTAACCCCACTACTGATTTTTACTAAGAGACTCATATTTTGATACACAAGTGGTAGATTCTCCAAAAATCACAATCACGTATTCGGCAATCAAGGGTGAATAAAACCCGTATTATCTCTTGGACTAAAAGTATTTCCTGCGTAATTTAGAGCTTTGTGTGTTAGACCACGAATACACTGATGTAGATTCAGCTAGATCCCATTAACAACAAACACTCGTGTGAATAGGGTATAGTACAGCATCGTGCGTTGTGTAAAGTTCAAGGACCGCTTAATATTGTAGCTATTTGCAGCTATTTTAAGTTTGAGTCAAATCATCCTCACATAAATTGATTAAATATGTCATATTTATAGTTGGGCCAGATGAAAACGCTCATATGTGCAGAAATTAATGCCAAATCTGTGTTATGACATAGTGTTAACACAGATCTAAGGGGCGATTTAGTTAATGGATTCATCTTTTCAAATGAATTATTGGTGCTAATAAAGATGTCCATTTGATAGCCTACAAAAATACTTTAGGTCATAAGTCAAATATGGATATCACCATAACTACCAAAGAATTGACTGAGAGCATTACAGCATGGCAGATTACTGATGATATTGTCACCTCAGATCATAATTGGATTGGTTTAAAACTTGAATGTGGTGTTCGGTATTGTTGGAACAATACAATTCTAGGTTGAGACATCCTATGGACATTTCAAGTTTCTCTAGGTTATAAAATGTCGAACGTAATGAAAATGGAAGGTACGCTTGACGAGAGAGCCGGTGTAGAGAAGAGAATGTGTGTTGGACACATTTAAGATTTTAAAAGCATTTTTAATTACATGTGAAAGGATTAGGAATAGACGAGCGAAAGAAGGATCAGATCCATAATGTCATGATACATCTGATGGAGAAGTGGAGGACTAGAATAATTAAACTAATGAATGTGAGATAAAGTGTGGAAAAATTGACTTAGAATGGTGAAGATCTGATAAGATAGAAGAAATTTAAGATCTTTAATGAGGGTGAAGAAATGTAGAATATTAAGAGGATGAATGCGTAGGGGTTAGAAGTTCCTTACTCATGATGATTATAATGATGATGACAAGCAGGACTAGCAGCCAAAAGATTTGGGTTTGACGCGCAAGGGGTATGGAGGAGGGCCTGCGGACTATGGGCCTAAAATATTCATTAGAGTTATATGCAAAAAGAACAAACTATAATTCTTTATTGCACCGACAGTGGAGAGTTGCATTGGTAGTGTGCTGTGAATGTATATGAGTGTATTGAAGTTCGTTTTTATCGAAATCGTTGCCATCTCTTCCCTTACAAGAATGCTCGTACATTTACTCTACATTTCCTAGAACAATGGCATAATTAATGCATAAGTGTGGAGAAGAAGGCACTTATTGTGGTGACATAAGCATACAGGACAATATTACATGATGCTGTTGTGGTACTGGGAGGAGTCATCCCGGTTGACATTTGGATACAGAAGGGAATTATAAGAAAATCTGATTAATTGATAGGTGCTAATGAGATGTTTTAGAACAATGCTAATATGAGAGACTGAGTAAACTCAAAGGAAGAGAATCTTTTGAGTATTTCCCATCTTTTTAAATGAGAGTATAAAAGTATGAAATGATTAGCAATCATTACGCTACACACCTACAGAATGGCCATGGAAATTTATCTTGAAAATTATCTGGGTTTAATCTGTGTTAGGAACAAAACTGTGGACAATGTTGTTGCAGAACCGTTTGCCACATCATGTACGAAAGTTAGAATTACGAAGTGCTACGGATCGTGTTAGTGAGGAAAATACGTGATCGTGGTCTGGTGTGGAGAAGGAAAGGGTGGTGAACTCACTTGATATTTTCAAAGCGTTTTTGAAGACATCTACAAGGATTTGGAAAAGAAGAGATAAAGAAGAAGACTTGGGAATGGTGTGATAAAGCAGATGGAGAAACAGAAGAATAGAAGAATTTGAATACTGAATGAGAGATAAAGTGAGAAAGAGATTACCTTGGAAAGGTGAATATCTGATTGGGTGGATGAAATTTAAAATATTTAATTAGAGTGAAGAAAATATGGTGATTAGAAATCATAACATGATAAAAGAGAATAGTTTAAATTATAGAATGAAATAAGACCTAATAATGGTTATGGATGAAGGGGATATTATTTTAGAGGACGAGATAATTTGTACCTTAAAATTATGAGTGAAGGGGTGAACGTTAGAAGTCCCTTATTCAAGATGAAGACAAGCAGGACTAGCAGCTAAAAGCAGTAGGCTTGATGCGCTAGGGGTATGGAGGAGGGCCTGCGGCCTACAGGCCTAAGACATTTATTGGCGTTGTACACAAAATAACAGACTATCACTCTCCTGTGTGTGTTTAGGTGGCAGTGCAGAGTGAGTGGATAGCCCGCTTGGCTATAATTTGGTAAGGTAGACATAAATACCCAGTATTTTAAAAGCTTTTACTAGTTCGCTCCAAATTCACCCTTTCAAAGAGATTTGGTATAAAGTATGGTGTTTAGTCTTTTAAAGTCCCACTAGACTTCAAACACCAGGAATAAAGTAAATTGTTTTTGGTCGTAAACTTATCCTTGTTAATGTATTTTTTAAATTCATTTTCAGCAGCTCTTTCAGCCAATTATTTAGACTCTTAATCTTTTGCTTACGGTATTTTCCTTTTGGTTTTCTTGACTTGAAAATAAATGTTATTATTGAACTTTAAAATTAAATTATTCTTTTATTTACCTTTAGTATATTTATTTTTGTTTTATATTTGTATTTTTTAAACTAAAGGGCTATTCCATGACAATTGATACAATGAAAATACCAGTAGACTACTTGTTATTTACCGTTTACGATTTTGTTGTCAAACACGTTGTTTGCAATGTATTGACTTGACAGCGAGTTCGGGGTTTGATCTCCGTTGGGTATTACAGAGGGTAGTTTTATTATAAATTCGTTTCCCACACTCCCTCTTTACGCAATTGCGAGTGCACTTCCTCTAAATTCAGCTTTCTTAATCCCTAACTAATTAGCGTAATTAGTACATGTGAGTATACCCCGAACGGTTAGTACGACTCGGTGCTAAAAGAATAATAAAATAACCTTAAAGCTTTCACCACTCAAATTATTTAATTAAATTGCCTAGTAATACATTTTTTTCTATGGAGACATTTTGTAAATATAGGCCTAATAGTATTCAGTACAATAAATACTTTTCAACATGTGTATTAAGTTAATTATTTTAAATTATTAATATTCTTTTAATCTTAGTAGCCGGGATTCAAACTCAAGACCACAACTCCCGGGTGAGGCATGCAGTGACCATTCATGTTCTAAATTAGCTAAAAAAAGAGGTAGTGTTATGACAACACTGTTGTGAACAAAGAGCTGGCAATCCCAGCTTACTTTCCCACTCCAACTTCCCATCCCCTCTTCACAACACAACACCCCCTTTCAAACATGTTAAAAATTCCATGTCAAAATGTTATAGCTTATTCATTCTAGGAGAAGCTTGTTGGACGAATCACCTTAATTAGTTTCTGTGTTGAAAATCTTCCTAGTTTAAAGAAAAATTGCATTTTTAAGGGTTATCGACCATCATGTTTAATCAATCTTCTTCATTTGGAAATAGTTTGGGTATGGCATAGAAACCAATTTGAAGGCTTTCCTTTGGGCTTAAAAATTATACATCACATGACCACATGAAGGATTTTTAAAAGTTCAGAGTCACCATGATACAATTTTAATTTCAATTTTTCGAAAAAATAATATCTTAAAATATTGAATAAAATACACTTGTTCACAAATTTCTTAATGGTATGCATGCCTAGATTCATTTTGGGATCTCGATGGGATCACATTCAAATTTATTTTAAATAAAATTGTGGTAACCAAAAATCAACTTGACAAGGCTTCTCATCACAAACTCACCAGAATGAATTTGTGCCCAATGGCCTAGATTTTAGTTACAAATAAAAATTTTGTATAAAAACCCACAAGAATTTATAATTTTTTCTTTTACATGGTATTTAACATGCTAAGATTTAATACATGTTTGTATATATATATTATATATTATATATATATATATAATATATATATATTAATTTTATCCACCATCCATCCTACAACAAGATAGAGTTTAACAACATTATATATACT
This sequence comes from Timema cristinae, assembly GCA_039000515.1. Taxonomy (NCBI): domain Eukaryota; kingdom Metazoa; phylum Arthropoda; class Insecta; order Phasmatodea; family Timematidae; genus Timema; species Timema cristinae. The sequence goes on along the minus strand of JBCFYV010008093.1, from coordinate 23,311 downwards.
AAAACAGTAACACGTTATATTCCTGTGTACTATTAAATTTGAATACCAATAATTTCAAAGCATTAATTGCAAATTCTATTGACCTGTTGGTCAGGGTGGTATTGGTTCCATTTTGATTAACATTTGTTTGACAGAAAACAGGAAGATTTTCTGGTCTTGGTGGGGACAATAGATGGTACAGGTCTGTCGGGAGTAAGCAATGCTAGTATTGCTCCTTCAAACAGTTTTTTGATACAGGCACAAAACAATGTAGTTTTTGTATGCCAGGAATAGGTTTTGTCTCAAGGAAACGTTTCTTAAGTAACTTATACTGATTACAATGTTCTTAATTTGTTAATTTAAAAGTAATGAATTGATGTTTTGATTGGCTCCAATAAGATCATTAAAGTAGTGTCATGATTTGATCCTCATATGTTTCTTAAATGTCTCTAAGCCCCAGTTGACAACAGATACCCATTATTTATATGCAATATGCTACATTAATTGTTCTTCCTATTTTTCACTTCTCATTTATTTATTCTGTTTCAGGGCAAGAATTATTCTCATTGAGGTAACATTTCGGCACAACTCACATAATTTTAGCTAGACGTGATTTGTCGTCATCTAATACTATGTTTTTTAAAGTGCTCCACTAGTTTTTTAATGTTAAGTTTGATGTATTGTACAGAGACAAACAAAATGTGTACTACTTCCTCCAACTGGACTATAATTTTAGGTCGAAATCTGCACATTTTGAAACCCTATAATTTCTGCGAGATATTTATTTTTATAAAATATATATATTTTGTTTATATTTCATAATATTAATTTTTTTTTGCAAAGGTTCACGATATTAATCACCCTTTTTTATAAACATGAAATCTTTATTGCCTTGCATAAGATGACTTATTTCATCCTGTTGGAAAAATATTCTACTTTTAGAGAGATTTAATTTTCTTGAACGACCAGATCTTTGGTAACAATGTCGAAATTTAATCCCGTCACTTGTACTTTCTACTAAATGAGTTTTTCTTTTAGTCGAAATAAATAAAGGTCAAGCCTGAATAGTTCAGAGTAGTGAATTAGAATAAATTAGGAAATATTTGTAATAAACAAGGAACAAGATGAAAAAAATTATGATGTCCATTTCCGAATCGGTAAGAAACGAGTTTTCATTTTATAAATAAGAAAGAATGTGTTGAAAAAACCATTAAGATTAAAAAGGAACGAATTAAAGTGAAATGGAATAAATGATAAAAATAAGGAGTTATGAGTTGGCATAAATAATAAAAAAAGATGTCAGAATACATAAAATATATGTCTGAATAAATAAGGCGAATGTAAGGTCATACAAAGTGTAACGAGTAGGAATAAATAAGGAATGAGTAACAATAAGTAATAAAATACTTTACATAAATCCAGAACATATTAGAATGTATGATAAATTAATCTGAATAAAAAGAACGATAAGATTAAATAAGGGATGCTTGGTAATATAATATAAAAAAGTCTTAAAAATGATTATGAAATGTGTAAGAATAAATTAGCAATAAATAGGAATAAATAATAAATAAAAGGTTGGCTAGAGAAAGGAACAGTTACAAATGGCTAGGGATCGAGTTGATATAAGTTATTAACAAATTTAAATAAATTGGCAAAGAGTCAAAAAAAGCTAGGAACAAGTCAAAATAAATTAGGTACGAGTCAAATCAAACTAGCAACAAGTTGAAATAAATTAGAAAAGAGTCACAATAGATATGTAATAACTTGTCGGTAAAATTATGGAAGAATTTTTCAAAATAATTAAGGAAATGTTCAGAATAAACAATGATTATGTTGGAATAAAGTATGAATGTGTCATAATATATATGTAACTATTTGTAGTAAATAAAGAAGAAGATTAAATTAACTAGGAAAAGTCGGTATGAAGTAGTATTTAGTTAAAATTGAATGAAAACCAGATGGAAGGAAAGACAAACCAGGATCACACATGTGAACAGGTGGTTCGAGTCCCGATACTTTCAGTGAGATAGAGAGTGAGCCAATGGAGCAGGGACTGGTTACTCAAAGCAAGACCACACCAGGACAGACTACCAACTTAAAAGCCACAACACAGAATGTGACGGAACCTACTGCCAATATACTAGCTGAGATACTTTCTTCGTTACAACAATTAACAACCAGACAATACAACAGCTTGCTGCTAACCAACAACAGACAGGAGACGACATACGCACCTACATTTGTGACTTGACTAACTCTTTAAGGGTTGAATTTACCACTGAGTTGGAGAAGATGAGAGAAGACTTCAAGGGTAGAATGGAATCCTCACACAGGACACTCACCAGGGTTTATCACAGGTCAAGCAGGAAATGGATAAATCCGCCCATAGGGTTCACAAACAGGGATAGGCAGGTTTAGTATCCCCTCCGAACAGGTGATAATTGTAGAAGGGAGCGACGTTATAGGAAAACCTCAAGTAGGTCAGGAAATGGGCAGGGTCCTCAGAGTCATCCTGATAGATGCCCCCTTAACAATAGGCCGCCTTATGTGAGAGTTGGGAAGAGGGGACCCCATAGTACTCGGGATCAACCCTATAGGAGAGGGGAGGGGCAAGGTTCTGATGGCAGGTTTTCAAGGGAAACCCCACGTTATAACCTCACCAACCCCAACAACTCATCCTATCCCAGAGGAAACCCTAATAAAGGAAATGGTCATACACCCGACGGGACCAAAACCCCTCACATTTTGACAATAACGCCATTGTGAAGCAGGGCAGAGATTAGTTGCATCTCCGAGGAGGCGGCGGAGTTGTTGAAGGCGATGGGAAGGCCCGATCACATTTTTCCCGTCATGATGATCAAGATTTTGGGGGTTACAAGCAGGAAGATCCCGCCTATACGCCTTCAAATGTTGATTTCCATAATAATAATAATAATAATAATAATTATAATAATAATAATATTTAGCACTGCGTCTTACAAACAGTTCAGGTTATACGCTTTAAGTACTAATTACGCAAAAGGATTAGGAATTGGGTTTAATTAGAGGAAGTGAACCCGCATTTGAGTGCAGCGAGAGTGGAAAACCATTTAGGAAAAACCACCCCCAGTTCACCTGACCGAGATTCGAACCTAGATCTCCCGTCCACAGCAGTCGAGATCAACACGACAAGCGCGTTAGCCAACTACGCCACCGAGCCAGGTATTATTTAGAAAATTGGATCTATAAATAATTTAAATTCTAAAAAATATAATGTGGGCGTTGTAAAATAGGAAACAATGAATAGAAAATTTGAATAGCCCTATCCTATTTCCAGTATATCACAGTGTGCTTGTTATTTAAAAATCACTATAGTTTCTTGTCGAATCAAATGGAGATACGACATTAAACGCCGGTAATGTGGCCAAAGCCGGTCCCAAGCCCGGTCGAAAAACACAGAGGGGCGGTAGCACTATAATTATAGCCTTAGGAAATTCCTCGGAATTCAACTGAAAAACTGAAGACGCTTAAATGGACTGATGGATAACTACAAATTTTGGCAAGGTTGGTTCGGTCATGTTCTCATACAAAAGTAAGATTTTATTCGCATATTATTTATTCCGTACTATACGTACTAATGCTATTTAGGAAATATTGCCCTCAGTATACGCTACCGTGATTCAAACCCGATCTTCCAGCCATCAGCAGTCTAGTCTATTGGGAGAGTGACGCCTTATGCTATGTGAACACTGAAGCAGGTAAAGTATATTGTATATACGTTTGCTTATTTCCATGATAACATATTTAATTAAATTATACGATTAAAGCACCATAGTAACAATAACAATGGTAACTGTAAGGTAAAAATATATAAATGGTAATCTATCCCTGCTGTTTCTTTACATTTTCTGCTTTTGTTCCTTTCCCTACAACACCCCAAGAATGCGCTCGAAAGATTAAAGGGCTGTAAGAACTTACGATTATGAAACAAGAAACAATAATCTCGTAAAACCTGTATAATCCACCATTTGGCTTCCACACTGAAGGTAATTAGGTTTATCCTGTCAGTCGTCAAAAAGCAACGATCGGAAACTTAGTGGTTTCTTGATAACTCTGAGCTATTTTGGTGTTTGTGTAGATCAGGAAATTAGTACAAAGCATAGTTCAAAATAAAACCACTTTACAAATATACAAGCCCCAAACAACAATTCAGGCTTAGAGTTAATGTTTTAGAAATCAGAATAAAATATTCGATATATTAAAATATGCAGTTAATGCCCTTGTTGTTTACATTTTGCCAAGACTAAAAATATTTAAAATTCGTTATTAGCTTATATAATGTTTTCAGAAATAATATTTTATTTAAAATTCTATGGCTAGAATTAAAAAAAAAGTTTCAAACTTAATTACATTTTTTTAAATGACAAACTGTGTGTAGTAATTTTTGATTAAATTATCATTTAGGTTATGTGTTTGTGAGAAGTATTACTATTTTAGATTAAAAATACTTATAAGTGTTGTAATTAGTTATGCTCTTTAAGCATTTTATAAACGTATTTATTTCGTTTAACTAATAATACAAAGATATATCCATACAAATTAGCAAACGATGTTGAAATACCACTTTTTCTTTTGTGTGTAAGAGAAAAAAGATACCCGAAGGTTACCTACTCTCTCTTACACAATGGTGCTCAGACGACCGATCGAATAATTTTATCCGTAGAAATCCATCCAGTTGTATTATAGTGATCAATGGGTCAAAGTATTATTATTATTATTATTATTATTATTATTATTATTATTATTATTAGCACCGCGTCTTACTACCCATTCGGGTTATACGCACTTACGCTATTGTGTAATGGTAGGGTGATTGTGAGATGAAATGAAGGACTCTAGTTTAACGTGGAATCCGAACCACGGTGGAGGCCTGGCATTCCCCACATTCACAAGATGTCTGGTCAGAGGTGAAGGAAGGGTTTGGTAATCAGATAAATCAGTGCCGGGACCGAGGATTTGAACCCCGGCCGCCAGCATAGAAGTCTGACACCTTACCCTAGACCGCCAGGTCTCCAATGGGTCAAAGTGAATTCCCACGTACGCTGAGAACAGTACAGTAAATCAGCACTGCTTAGTGGTGCAGCTGTTCACACGCTTGGGGAAAGTTGGGAATCTCTGTTTACCCATGATCTATTGAAACGTCAAACCTTTAAATGAAAATATTACGATCAGTGCACGTTGCTGTATTTAAAATAAAATGAGATATTTACTTACTACCCGGGTTTGATTTTTTCATCGATAAAACTTGTGGCTTCCAATATACTGTAGTTTTCCATTATCACTTTTGAGATACGCCATTGTGAGAATGTGTTGTGTTTATTAAATAAAAACACATGCTTGAAAGTTTGCGCATGCGCTTATTGGTTCTTCTTGACGGGGTTTTCTGTAGAAGCGCTGGAAAATCTAGACGAGGGACATTTATTTGCACATTAAATGTTAGAAAGGTAAAGTAATTGGGGAACGATGCTTAAAAAGCTTACTAATAAATATTTCACTTATTTTCGTTATGTTTTTTTAAATTGATAGTTTTTTTGTATCAATACACTCACTAAGATATAGAGAACCGTTATAAACTAAAATTATATTATTTGCTTTCGAAATTACATGACATCATATATTTATTATTATTATTATTATTATTATTAATTATTATTTAGCACCGCGTCTTACTAACCGTTCGGGTTATACGCTTTAAGTACTAATTACGCTAATGGATTGGGAATTGGAAAGGTTCAATTAGAGGAAGTGAACCCGCATTTACGTGGAGGGAGAGTGGAAAACCATTTAGGAAACCCCCCACCCTCAGTTCATCAGATAAAATTCGAACCTCGATCTCCCAGTCATTTGGCGGTCGTGCTCAACATGACTAGCGCGTTTGCCAACTACTCTGCCGAGGCGGGTATCATCATATTAAAAAAAAAGTAAGACTATTTGTTTAGTTTTTTTTAATGGCACTTGTCACAAAACTATTTACTATTTATAGAGGACTGAAACTGCTCACATTATGACATACAGACTCTCTTAATATGACTGTACTACAGCTTGGTGGTAACAATAAATATGTTGCTGCAAGTAATATTACTACAGTAATGTAATTAAATCATATTTTGGGATGATAGACATTATCAATAATTCTCTTGGCGCTTAAGTCAATTATAATATTGATAAAATCTACTTGAAGTAGCGAAACAAACCTGGGACCATTATAAGGACGGAAGTATCAAATTAATTTGTTTAGTTCTCATTTTTTAAATATTAAATGACATTGAACTTTATAGACTGTATGCAAGAACGAAACGATTAAGAGTGCAAGGCGAGTGTTATTATTTGCCTCGATATTGACCCTTCTGCAAAAATGTAAGCTCTAAGATAGCTAATTAACACCACTCACACTTTCGAGTGTATATTAATATTTTTTAAATCCACTCAAAAATCACACTTTTCATTCACTCTTCACGATTGCTTATTTAATTCTTACAGACCATCTTATCCCTTTATTGAAGGAAAGACTATAATTTTCGTATTCTGACAAATTGACCTAAATGCTACTTATCAGAATGAATTAAATCAAAAATCCTCTCAGATGTTATGAGTCATATGGTAAGACTGATTGATGCTTTGGTCCCTTCATACATCAATACATGTTTTAAATAATAATTTATAACTATGGTTATATGATCTAATACTACCAAACAAATAATTACTATGTGATTTATAATACAGTATATCAAATTTAAATTATCTTAAATCGATGAGCTAATAATTAATTGTAATTTGTACGGTATCATTTGTTGTGAGCTATTTTTTTATTCACTAGTTATCACATTCGGGATGGAATAATTACTGTCTATCAGTAAAATGTAAACTTGGAGGTTCAAATTTCTCTTCAAAACCTAAATTGAGCGCGTTACTCCCGACGACACTAACGCCATTTGGCTTCAATGTCTGACCACTGGAACTAGGGAGTAGCCAGACCCGTATATCTTAGAATCTTGATTTTATTAGCTCCTGGCATTTTTTTTTTATCTTTCAGATTTTTTTTTCTCTCTAGAAGCTTTTCTTTTCTGTTAGCTGGGAATATAATATTATAGAAAAAAGTTTATGTACTTATAAGACTATACCAGGGCTGGTCCTTCTGGTCGTAGTTTCAAACACTCGAGAGCAAACGCGTTTGTACCATTATAAATGTAAATCCTAACGAATGCTTTTTAATGTTATCATACTAAAGTACTTCAAATACAATAAATATATTCCAGAAATAAGTTTTCATTTAAATTATACAAGAAAATATTGAAAATTTAAAATGTTTTTATGATTTGGTGAACCATGGAGGAAGGAGTTTTGGCGTGATTATAATGGGGTAAATGTACCATGTTAAAATGCAATCCCTAATATAGGAAATTAAGTGTAACAAAAAATATTAATAATATATAGAGAAATAGGGATATTAAAATAAGGTAACTTGAGGAGAGATGGCGCGGAATCAAGGTCAATGAGTCCCACAGGGCGCAGTTGCTCAGTTGTAAACGTGCAGTGGAGCTCATTGTGTGTGTAGAAAGTTTATTCCGTTGTTGGTGTTAACGTGTCTCGCTTTATTCATATTTCTGTGCATCATATGATATTGGTAAGTAGCTGAACTTTCAATATGCATTATTTATTTTTCAGTTAGTATATTTCTCTGTGAAATAATGAGCAACCCATAGTTTATGAGTGATGTAGGGTGGATGGGCATGTGATGTACTGTTGTCCGGCGCATACACCATATTCTATCAAATAATGGTGGGGTGTGCCATCTCTCCTACCCATTTGGGAGAGATGGCGCATTGGTTGGTTAGGAGAGATGGCACACCCAATATGCATAATGTCGTAACTGAGCAGGTATAGGCCTACAAGGATCCCTAAAATAGGGCCAGTGAAAAAGGATGTTCATGTGGTAACATCAGCCGAGAAAGGGGAAACAATTACGGTGTTGGCTTGCTGCAGTGCAGAGGGGCAATTTTCCCCACTACTGTGTGTTTAAAGGCACCTATCAAAAGCCTCAGTATGGAAAGGGTGCACCACCTGGCACCCAGATAAAAATGAGGAAATAAAATGACTACATTGATACGAATTTATTCATGGACTGGCTCACAGGTCATTTTATTCCTCGTAAGCCAAGAGGGAAAAATTTGTTAATTTTAGATGGTCATTCCGCCCATATGAACTCTGCACAGTTACTTCAAATTGCACATGACAGTGAAATTGTAATTTTGTGTCTTCCTAGCCACACAACGCACTACCTGCAGCCTTTGGACCGAGTAGTCTTCAAACCTTTTAAAATGTATTTCAAAGATGCTTGTGCAAAAATGATGAGACTAAGAAACAAGGCTACAAGAGATGATTATGGCGAGTTGTTAAATCTGGCTTGGGGTCGCTGTGCCACCTCTCAAATGGGAATCACTGCCTTCCGAGCAACAGGAATATATCCTTTGGACATGAATGTTATCCCAGAACATGCTTATCTGCTATCCTGCGACAAAACCCCTAATAATACTGACACCTTTGTGACCCTGTTAACTGTCACGCCGGCTTACCAAAACCAGGTAATACTCCTGCAGGAGCTTTTGCTTCATCCAGTAACTCACTCACCTCAAACCAACTACTACTTCACCAACTACCACTGAAGTTGCTTCTACATCCAGTAGCACACTCCCCTTAAACCAGCATCTTCAAGCTCGACTAGCACTGCTAGTTGCTTCTACATCCAGTAGCACACTCCCTTAAACCAGCATCTTCAAGCCTCAACTAACACTGCAGTTGCTTCTACATCCAGTAGCACACTCCCCTTAAACCAACATCTTCAAGCTCCAACTACCACTGAAGTTTCACCTACTGGATCAATACCATTGACCCCAAATAAAGTCTGATGAAAATATCACCAATTCCTAAATCTCTAAAACCTTCAACTTCCAAGAGAAAACAGTTTGCTGCAAATGTAACTGACCCAGTTACATCGAGGATAGAAGGAAGAGAATGCAGCAACAGCTGAAAGGAAAGAAAAATTAACTAATAATAAGAAAAAAAAATTCTAACAGAATTAAAAAAAAAATTAAAAATGAAAAAATTGAAGAGAGAATTGAACCTAAAAAGCTTAGTGTGTGTAGGCTTAAAGGCACTGAACAATTAAAATGTAGGTCCTCTAGGCCTAAACCACGGCAGGGAGCTAAAAAGCGTATAAAATATGACTCATCCTCCTCATCTGAAGACTACGATGAACCTGTGCTATTATCAGAGGACGAGAATAGTGAAGACTACAATGAAGATGAGTGTGTTGAATGTTCGAGCTCTACTCCAAGACCAAATCTCAATCAGACTGGATTAGGTGCACTAACTGCTTGAGATGGCTCCATGAAAGCTGCTCCATCTATAAACAAATGTGTGCTTCGTGTGGTAGATTGAAAAATAAGAGGCAGGCTAAAAGTGCATCCACTTAAAAATGCTATGCATGGCCCTAGTTAAACAAATTGTGTTTCCTATTCCATACGCAAGTAGATTTGTAAACTTAGGCTAGTGCCTAATTATTCTCTTCAGTTTTGATATGAAGTGCTTATATTATTTTTCTGAAAAGTAATTTTAATTATAAAATAAATTTTGACAATTATTCTTCATGATATATTATAACTGTACAGTAGACTAAAAACTAACAAATACGGCATCTCTTCTTTGCACAAAATTCTTTAAGCATTATTACATTTCATAGTACCATCTCTCCTACCCTTCTGTGCCATCTCTCCTACCCTGTTAGGAGAGATGGAACAAATGTATACTTTGAGAATTTTCCTCATCAAGCTATAAAACACATTTTTTTGCTCTAGTTTAGGGTTCATGATGGTAACAGACATCCTAATTAACTTATATTTGTATTGAGTGCCACTTATTAATAAATAATATTTTTTTATGAATTTTTCTTGAATTGTGTGCCATCTCTCCTCGAGTTACCTTATTATTAGAAAATGATGATTTTGGAATAATATCACATCTACCGTGGAAAGCTTAAAAACTTTAAAAGATTTCAAGTAGAGGGACACACGTACTATCACGAAACCATATGAAATATTTAAAATCCATTTTGTAAACTTGTGTTTTCAGGCTGAATTAAAAAAATAATTGTTTGTCTTTGCTAATAAAAGAAATAATCAACAAATTTAATCTTCTTGGAAATGAGTTTGACTAATAAAAAAACTTCTTATTTATTAATCATGATGGTAATCATAAGTAGTTTATTAACGTTTCCTGTAGCTGGCTTTACTTGAATAAATTTATAATTTTACTATACCACAAATATCCTCAAAACATTTCTTCTTGAATATCTTGGTTGATATACTAGACTGTCAATTAAATGTAAAAAAACAGTAGATTGTGGATCAAAACTAGTTATATATAAATAAAATTAACTTTGTGTATGTTAAACAAAGCATATTTTTAACAAAACAAAAAAAAATCAATTTATCATTAAGTCACTAAGTGTGTTAAAAACTGTTTTGATTACTGATTATATTAATTATGGTGATATTGTGGTGATATTTTATGTATCTGCAATATTAATTCTTTACAAGAAAATAATGTTTCTTTATGGTTCACGATACGGTGTTTTTAATGTTAAATGAAACATTATTTTGAATATTTCTATTACTTGACGAAGAAGGCCATGGTTGAAATAAGAGAAAAGAGAAAATTATTTTTGTAAGGTTTTCAGCATTAAAATGAATTCAAATAAATTTTCAAAGAATCATTTGACAGAAGAATTCCACAACCACATAACCGTTTATTCTAGGAGAAAGAAGAAATGAGCAGGGTGACAACATGCGACTTTAAAACCAGATATAACCATTAGTTTAGCATTGAACCGTTAGAGAGCACTCCAAACAATAAAACATAAATAACGTTATAGGTTATGACAAAAGATAGCAGTAACAGATATGAATAAATTTAATTGTTTCACAAATAATAGTTAATCCATTATTTGTGAATTAAGTAAATAATAATGTTTATTATTATTATTATTATTATTAGCACCACGTCTTACTACCCGTTCGGGTTATACGCACTTACGCAAATGTGTAATGGTAGGGTGATTGTGAGGTGAAATGGAGGACCTACAGTTTAACGTGTGATCCGAACCACGGTGGAGGGCATTCCCCACATTCATAAGTTGTGATTAATACACGTCTTGTCAGAGGTGAAGGAGGGGTTTGGTAATCAGATAAATGTGTGTCGGGACCGAGGATAGAACCCCAGACTCCAGACAGATTTCCGACACATTACCCCTAGACCACCAGGTTAACTCTACAATTGTCAAATGAATTAAAAAAAAATTAAAACACAAGTTTGCTAAAATATATTTTAGAAATTGTAATATTTAAAGATTTCTTATTTTGTTTAGTCATCGTTTAATAATTAAATTCGATCAAAAATCACACCTCGTTTCCAGAATCGAATTCAAAATATTTTTTATAGGAAATACCGCAGCTAAAATGTCCTCATTCTACCTATCCATACAGTAAGTATAGGCCTACATTTCAATCAAGTAGAGTAGGGACGATGAAGGTAGAATTTATATGGGGGCAAAGTATGTAAACACAAGGAAAAATTAGTTCTTTACATTGGGTCAGGGCTTAAACCTCGAACTCTCTGTTTCCGGTAAATTGGACTAGATTAGTACATTTTGTTTACGAGCCCATTGATGTATGTCTTTAATAGCTGTCTTGTACCTTAAAAAAAACTCCTTATATAAGGGGCATAATCACTGTTATAATTAATTAATCCCCCCAAACCTGCCTGATTTCCACACATGATTTTGTAAAATATCGAAAACGAAAAGTGCCATTATTAAACAAGTTGCAGTCAGTCTGCTTCCTGGCGTCTGAGAAGGATGTCCTCATTGCAGCGATAAAAGGGCTTAAAGATGGTTTTGGGCTCGATGTCCATCTTAACTAGCTAGAGATCACTACTGTGTGAGTGACCTGTGATCTGATCTCTAACATGACCTTGACCTGTTGGCTGGGGAGCTGATAAATAATAGCAGTTTCAGTATTTTTTTTCGGATGACCAGCCCGAACTAGGAGCGTGTTTTAAATACGAGTGGATCGTCGTAGTCTGCAGATTATTGCCCTAAAATGTATTCGAAATATTTTATTGGGAAATGATATATTATTGTAAAATAGCCCTCCCTCGACTTTATAGTTAGAAGTTGAGTCATTAAAGGCTATCGATTTTACATAGATATCTATGTTTTGCTGGTTAATTTGGGTAACCAAATAGATATTGTCCCCCTTCACGCTACGGTGATAGCTTTCAAACTATCCCTCTCCCAGCTCTCTATCTATTTGTTGCACAAAGCCACTTAAGTAAGAATTGTTAAACTGCTGTTATTTTTAACCAAAGAGAAATATTTTATTTACCGATCTAAAACAATACACAAATCATGGTTTCCATGGTAGTGTACACAAATAAATATTGTAGAGATGAGTCACTACCCAAACAAAGGGAAAACGTGGTAAATTCGCTATGAATATTGGGTTTTAGTTTTAGGTCACTATTTTTATCGGCATCCTGAACCTCAAACCTTTAAAATGAGTGTTCGTTTGTCAAAATCTGTTAAGCCATTTCCTCATAAGTTCTATTACTGGAAACGAGCTTATCAAATTATATATAAGATTATGATAGTTGACTAGAGAGAGAGAATACATCATTTAGGGATACTGTTATTATTGTTATTATTATTATTAATAATAATATTATTATTATTCTATTATTAGCACCGTGTCTTACTACCCGTTCGGTTTATACGTTCTTACGCTAATGTGTAATGGTATGGTGATATTGAGGTGAAATGAAGGACCTACAGTTTAATGTGGGATCCGAACCACGGTGGAGGCCTGGTATTCCCCACATTCACGAGTTGTGATTAATACACGTTTTGTCAGAGGTGAAGAATCAAGGAAGGGGTTGATAATAAGATAAATCTGTGCCGGGACCAAGGATTGAACCCCGGACCCTAGCACAGAGGGATATTATTCCAGTTGAGAAGGATTAGCAGTAACTTTCGACTGTACAAAGCTGTCTTCTATTTGTGCAAAATATTTTAAACCCAAATGTTTCTTTGATCTTTACCGCCGCCCAACGGGAAACGTGTAACATGTAAAACATGAAATTTGTTTTAAGACTACAATGTTTTCAAACATTTTTCAATTGATTTTCCAACAAGTTGTAAAACATTGTTTCAAAACACAGCTTTTACAAATTGTATAGTCTAAACGCACCACGTCTTACTACTCGTTCGGGTCATACGTCCATGTACTAATTATTCAAATGGGTTCTTATATGAGGAAAGTGTAATTTAGATAAGGCGCAACCGCATTTTCGTGGAAAGAGAGTGTTAAAACATTTAGTGAAAAAAAACTCAGTAGACCCGACTGAGAGCGAACCACGATCTCCTCGTCCTCGGCAGTCTAGTCTAGAGCGAGACTAGCGAGTTAGACCATGTGGCCACCGAGGTGTGTTACATCTTCTCAGTACAATAACAAACCTGACTGATTACAATGTTGTTCGCTAATATTTAAATCGAGTCTTCGTCAGGTCTACTGAGGATACATTTTGATAAACTGTTTCCCACTCTCTCTTCGAGCAAATACGAGTGCTTTTATCCCTAACACTTTGTCGTAATTAACATAACCCGAATGCGTATAAATACGTGGTGCTAAAAATATATTAGTATGCGTGTCATTATAATATCATATCTGTAATGTTTACACACACTGAAATATTATGACGTTTATAGAAAATACAATATAACGATGTTTTGTATAATAATCTCTTGTTGCCTTCCCTGGTTGTGTATAGAAATGAAAGGTTTGTCCGGCTGTCTCTCTCTAAGTCTATTTGTTCCTTTATCACGCCCAAACCCCTTTACCAGCCGACTTGAAATCTGGCATGGGTACACACATATATCTCATTGAATAATTAAAATTTACTTACGGCATTTTGTTTCAAAGTAGCAGCTATAAAACAATCACGTCCAAATCACGTGATAGTTTACTTAAAGATTAAAATATCAAAATTGATAGTCAATATAGCTACTCAAGCGATGTTTAGTAAAATTAGTATCTAAACACAATTTAACATTACAAAAAAAAAAAAACTCATTTTTCCGTTACAAAAACATAAAGGGTACGATGTACACCTCGAAATAAGAAATTTAATATTTTGATTGGATTTTTTTTAAATTAATTAAGGAAAATAATGAAATAGGTTTATAAATGAACGCTGAAAAAATAGTTAAATATTATTGCGAACAACATATAATTTGATATACTCAGAGTTCAAATATTTATGTACAATTTTAACTATCAATAATGGTATTGGATTAAAAATTAGGAAAATCAGACAGTCGGGAAATGCTTACTAGTATTCGGTCAGTTAGTTGTAGACATCTTGCCTGCTGTAAAGGAATGTAAAACTCAGAATATACAAAACAATAATTTTACCTGATGCTCTTTATGGGTGCTAAACATGGTCTCGTACCTTACATTACGAAACTACGCTTAGGATGCTCGAAAACAAGGTGCTTAGAAAGATTGTAGGTCCAAAAATGGATGACGATAGTAGGGAGTGGAGGAGGTTACATTGAGAAGAGCTACATACCCTGTGCTCATTAACAGATATTGTTAGGCTAATTAAATCTCGCAGATTATGGTGGGCAGGACATGTACCATCAAGGCACTGACTGGTAGAGCCAATGGGAAGAGACCAGTGGAAAGACCCAGATGCAGATGGGAGGATAACATTAGAATGGACCTGAGCTATACTGGATAGAGCTAGCTCAGGATAGGGATAGATGGAGTACCTTTTTAAGTGCGGCGATGAACTTTTGAGTTCCTAATACCATACAGTAAGTAAGTACAGTAATTAGAAACTTAGTCGGAAGAAACAAAACGAAGAGTTTGTTTTTTCTTTATGTTGGTAGCAAAACGTTGCCCGGGGTAACCACGAAATTCAATTTAGGGCTAGCCAAGACAACTCCGGGTACTTCTTCCAGTAGGTACGTAAAGGTACCCCAGTAACTAATCAGGGTTTTTAAATTAAATATATATTACATCGAGTAATTATCTTCAATCAAACACCGGGAATTATTGCTAGCTGGTGAGACAGTCGCGCGGTTACTCGATTGCATCACTCACCTTCAAACAAACTCTTTTATCAAGGCAACATACTATTCTAGCAACCTTGGGCTCAAAGAGCCAAAGATTTATAGAAAACTAGAATTTGGCAAGTATACTTAGGACAACCCTTGAGGATTTGTATATCAGTAATTTTTAACAACTTTTTCATATATTGTGAATCTGACGCCTTTGACCCCGTGAAAATCACTACAGGTCTACAAAACAAAGTGAGGGGCTAAGGGAAGGGGGCTATCATAGACTTAGTCTCTCTCAGAGTGTATATTGTTTTCTTATTCTAAGTCTTTCACCACGATAAAATTTAACCCTCAAATTTAGAGAAAATATATTATTTTTTTAATATTTAGCACCGCGTCTTACTACCCGTTCGGGTTCACTTTAAGTACTTATTACGCTAATGGATTAGGAATTGGGAAGGTTGAATTAGAGGAAGTGAGCCCGCATTTGCATGGAGGGAGAGTTGAAAACCAACACCCAGTTCACCCGACCGAGATTCGAACCTCGATCTCCCCGTCCTCAGCAGTCGTGCTCAACACGACAACCTTGAGTTTAAAGCGAGATTTCTAGAAACCATTTAATTTATTCGGGCGACGCTGGGCACTTGCCATTAGATTAAATAATAAAATAAGAAAAAGGACCTCGCTTAAATCTGAAGGTAAAATACTGCAAAAGGCAAACTAAACAGTTATTCCTAGAAAAAAATATAGAAAGTCACATTTGATAAGAAAATATTTGTTCTCGATAATATTTAACTTTTAATACAATAATGATAAATTATATTTCATTGTCACTCAAAAAACAATTCAATTATATTGATATATGTTGTTAGTTTTCAAAATATGTTTCAATTTAATTTCAAATTAAATTGACTTTGTAAATAAATACTAACGATAGTAGGGCACTCTTAATATAACGGGGAATTTAACGTACTTCACTTTACGCTTACTTCTCAAATTATTCAGCGGAAGGAGACATCACTTCTTTTCCAACATGGGAATTCCCGACCAAAACAGTCGAACATAAAGTCCTTTAAATAAATTTCATATTAAAATTTAAACTGTCAACCAAGGCCGGGTCTACATTATTTTGTCGCCCTGTCTAGATCAAGATTGGTACTACTGTATCACAATCAACTAAAACCTTTCCCATCCTTACAACATCTTTGGTATAAACTGGAACTGCGGATAAACCCAAGTACAGAAATATGGGGTTGAGATGCAGCTAGAGATAATTAAACTGACAAAAGGTATGATAAGGGGGAGGAGGTAGGTGTAGGTGTGTGTCTGGGGGAGGGGGTACAATCTTTCTATTTTTGGTAGTTTTGATAATTTTACTAGCACCGCGATTTACTATACTATTGGTGGTCTATACGCAAAAAATAATACTCTAATATTTTGAAATTAATAATATATTTTATATATTGTAAAAAAACTGTATTTGACCTAAATGAAAATAACCCAGTTAAATTAAAATAGAAACAAATAAAAACGAAGTAAAGTGTGGGAATTACTAGGAAAGCTCAGCCCTGAGTTGAACAATGGGAATTTTCCCAGGAAATTACGTAGTGTGTGAGGTTCATGAAAAATTATCAGAATACATGTATCCCGGCTATAATTAAGTCAGCATAGCCATTAATAGGACAAGTGGCTGTGGAACCTTCTTTATGTAGAGATGAATGGTGTGTGGAGAAACAAAAAAAATTGGAGGAGAGTTGCCTTTTCAAAGCAATTTGGAATGGTCCTCCTCCTATTTTTTAAATATGATGCCTCCAGATACTATTTTGAGTTGTCTTCTCCAACAATATTTAAAAAATATCTTGTCCTTGGATGATATTTGGAAATATCCGCACATGGAGATTTTTGAAAATTTAATCTTTTTAGAAGATTTTTTGCTAGCGATTTCAAAACCTAGTATAACGTGGCATAGCATAGCTATGCTTAGCGTAGCGTATATTAATTTGTCAATCCACCTTTAGAGTTGCACCCTAAGCCATGTGTCCACCAAAGCAGGTTCCACGTATTACTACCCGTTCTTTCAGATTATACACCTATCTACTAGCTACGCTAATGTGGGGATGAGATGATTAGGAATGAAATATCTAGAATTTAGTTTAGATGTACCCGCATTTTCGTAAAGTGAGAATGGAAAACCATATAGGTAAAACCCCTCTCAGAGCACCCGACCGGTATTCAAACCCCGAACTCCCCGTCATTGGCAGTCTAGACTCCTGTAAGACTGACTCTTTCAGACCATGTGGGTTCTCCTGGGCTTAGCTCACTAATTTGGAATGGTTTTTCACCCTATCTTTGGAAATCAGACTTTTTAAAAGAAATTTAGAGTATTCTTCCCTCCAATTTTTTTAAAATTTTGATCTATCAAAAGTTATTTGGAGTGGTCCTTCTTCAAGAAACTTTTGAAATTTGGATAACTTTAGAGGCTATTTAAAATAGTTCTCACCCAGATTTTTAAAAATATATCTTCTCCCATTTTTTAAAATATTGGATGCTTCTATAAACTTATTAGATTCCTATTCGACTGAATTGTCCTCGAAAATTAGATGCCTCTGAAAGCTAGTTGATGTGGTCTTCACTAAGTAATATTTTGAAAAAAAGAATCTTCCTAGAAGCTACTTGCAATGGTCCTCTTCTTGAATTTTTTTTAATAAGATGCTTCTAGAGGATATTTAAAGTGGTCTTTCACCAACAAATCTTTGAAAATATAATGCTTTCAGAAATTATTTGGAGTGGTTCTCACTTGAAAATTCATCAAAATGACATGCATCTGGAAATTATAAGTTATTATTGTTATAATTATTAGTTCAACTTACTGTATTTAGAAAATTTAATATAATATTTAGCACCACGTCTTACTAACCGTTTGGGTTATATGCTTAAAGTACTTATTACGCTAATGGATTAGGAATTGG
Source organism: Timema cristinae (assembly GCA_039000515.1). Classification (NCBI taxonomy): domain Eukaryota; kingdom Metazoa; phylum Arthropoda; class Insecta; order Phasmatodea; family Timematidae; genus Timema; species Timema cristinae. The sequence continues at coordinate 5,146 of JBCFYV010008093.1, read as the reverse complement.
GAAGGTTAAATTAGAGGAAGTGAACACGCATTTGCGTGGAAGGGTAAGTGGAAAATAATTTTAAAAAACCACCGCCAGTTCACCCGACCGAGATTCGAACCTCGATCTACCCATCCTCAGCAGTCGAGCTCAACACGACAAGCGAGTTAGTCAACTACGCCACCGAGCCAGGTATTATTTAGAAAATTGGATCTATAAATAATTTAAATTCTAAAAAATATAATGTGGGCGTTGGAAAATAGGAAGCAATGAATAGAAAATTTGAATAGCCCTATCCTATTTCCAGTATACCACAGCGTGCTTGTTATTTGAAAATCACTATAGTTTCTTGTCGAATCAAATGGAGATACGACATTAAACGCCGGCAATGTGGCCAAAGCCGGTCCCAAGCCCGGTCGAAAAACACAGAGCACTATAATTATAGCCTTAGGAAATTACTCGGAATTCAACTGAAAAACTGAAGACGCTTAAATGGACTGATGGATAACTACAAATTTTGGCAAGGTTGGTTCGGTCATGTTCTCATACAAACGTAAGATTTTATTCGCATATTATTTATTCCATACTATACGTACTAATGCTATTTAGGAAATATCACCCTCAGTATACCCTACCGGGATTCAAACCCCGATCTTCCAGCCATCAGCAGTCTAGTCTATTGGGAGAGTGACGCCTTACGCTATGTGAACACTGAAGCAGGTACAGTATATTTTATATACGTTTGCATACTTCCATGATAACATATTAAATTAAATTATACGATTAAACACCATAGTAACAATAACAATGGTACCTGTAAGGTAAGAATATATATATTGTAATCCATCCCTGCTGTTTCTTTACATTTTCTGCTTCCGTTTCTTTCTCTACCACACCTCAAGAATGCGTTCGAAAGATTAAAGGGCTGTAAGAACTTACGATTATGAAACAATATAACTGAACAAGAAACAATAATCTCGTGAAAACTGTAAAATCCACCATTTGGCTTCCACACTGAAGGTAATTAGGTTTATCCTGTCAGTCGTCAAAAAGCAACGTTCGGCAACTTACTGGTTTCTTGATAAGTCTGAGATATTTTAGTGTTTGTGTAGATCAGGGAATTAGTACAAAGCAAAGCTGACATGGTGAGTAATCCTCCCAATTTAAAAATATTATGTTTTTTAATGGAATCATTGAAAATTTGGTTAATCTCGCTAATACTAAAGCTAAAATTTACCCAGTCATAATGCCCGTCCAGGATCAAAGTATTTTAATTACGCTAAGACAGAAGGAATGAAGAAGGTTGAATACAAAGCAAATGCACTTGCATTTGCGGGACTAGATAGTTGTAAACATAATCAAATAATTAAAATAATTAGAAAAATTAGTTTAGTGATCAAAGTTTGATGTGTTATTGATCTATTAAAAATATTAATAAAAAGAAGTAATGAAGTCCTACATGCATAAAAGATTTTTAAAACTAACAGTAACTAATAAAAAATTAATGTTAAGAAATTAGTAGCCGTGCAGATATTTTTCTATCAAAGCCACATTCGAATGACCTCTCCGATTCCTACACCAATGTTGACTTTCGTTTGTAAAGTTTTGTAAACTCTATTTCCACTTTAACTAAACAACAAAAACGATATATATTTAAAACATGCAACATTGTATGCACCAACACCATATTTATTTTTAATTAAGTAAGTTTAATTATTTACGATGGTTATTATGGTTTCAAGAAACATTATTTTTAAATCATCAAATTGTGAGATAGTCCATGATGGTCCGGTTCGTCAAGATTGTGTTACACAAGCATGCACGGAGATATGAGTGAGTACGCACCTTAATATACTCTATAAAAACCACAAAAACATTGTTAGAAAACACAACCTGTATTTGTTCTACACTACGCAAGTCGGATAAATGTCATACTTATCTAGTCTAGTTTTTCGGTAATAGTGAGGTCAGGGTTTGAATTCTAGTCGGGTCTACTGAGAATTGACTTTTTCGTCAATTGGTACTCGCTCTCTTCAAAACGCAAATACAGATAATCTAAATTCTATATGCATCAGTTCTACCCCACGAGTGTGTAAAATGCATACATAGCCCGAATGAATAGTAAGACGAAAAAAAGTTTACAACAGGTAGTAAAATTCGCAGTAGGGGTGTATTGTAACATAATACAACAATACTAATAATCACAGTAGTAATATTGAGCACCTGGGATACACCACCCATAGCCTAGAAGGGGGAAATATAAGCCATAACATAAAATAATACAAGAGGATTAATTTTATTTGGGATTGTCACAACCCTATGCAAATTTAATAATGTAAATCTACTGTTGTTTGTAACTTTGTTAATAGCAGCAAATGAGGCGCTGCAGATTGGGCTGTGTGTCTCTGGCCAGAAGGCTGCACAACTGTTACGTCGGTTACGGAGTGTGCTACTGAACATTAGACCATTGCTGGACAACATTCTATTGATGATTGGTGTCAACGATTTTCTGGTAAAATAAGAATTTAAAATGTTTTCCTCATGTCAGCGATTGTGTTTGGCTAACTATAAACAATATATTTTTAACCGATATTTTAATATTATCTCACAGCAAGGGACCAGGCTGAGCATCTTAAAGATGAGGCTACTTAAAATAGTCATATTACTATCAAGCCACAATAAAAATGTAGTCGTCCTCATAGTGCCACCTATCCCAAAACTTTCAATGGAAGACAATGTTAAATTGTTGAGGTACAACAAGTTTATGATCAAAATGGGCGGTAAGTAAAGTTGTTATATTAAAAACAAATTCATTAATCCATGTTCTAGCGCAGGGTCCCCAAATTACGGGTTTATCTGGTCCACAGACTTACAATTTTTTTTAATGAAAAAAGGAATTTCAATGACAAATACATAAATGATGGTGCTCGTGTGTGCAGTACACAAAATATCTCCATACATACCGTGATGTGTGCCGACGCCATTATTGCAAACTAATCATCTAAACAACCACAGTTACAGTCCCTCCATGTTCACTAGCAGACTTTCAGAAAGTGTCTGTTGAGCAGAGAGGTTGAGGAATGTTTCTGGTTTGGGAAAAGAGCTGATAGTTATATTGACTTAACGGCTTGGGCTACATCAATTCATTTTTAGTTATGGCTGTAAGATTTTCATGCCAAATTCCTCATCAACTGGTGACAAGTACATTGCAAACTTTCTCCCTTAGACCACGTAGCAAACGTTATTAGTGAAATATGTACTTTATTACAAAAAATAAACATATTTTCAACCTTTTGGCTGCTAGAGCTCCCGTGGCTGATAGTTACATTATTTTTTCAGAACGAGATGCAGTCCGGGTGTTGGACATCTATGGTTTGTTCCTCCAAGAAGAAGTAATTATCAACTTGGACCTTTCGAACCGTGTGTGCCTAGTGTTTTCACTTTTTAAAAGATATGCTGCAACAAAATACAAATAATTTGAAAAAGGTATCTGGAGGGGAAGGCAAATGAATCCATTAGCTTTGACTCCGCTCCAGTGGTGTATACATAAAATAGTTAAGGGGGAATGATACGGGAGGGGAAGTGAGAAGGTTCAGGTGATTGGCTACTTAATTACCAAAAACTAAAATACTGTTCTACTCCCTAGAGGGCCACGAGTTTGAATCATTGCTTTGGTTTTTCTTTCAAAGCCCGAAAGTAAACTCTAAATTTTAAATAATCTTAGTTATAATAAATCATCAGTCACCTTAGAGCAGTAGACAGCGTGTTTGCTTACTTGGCTAAGAGTCCCGGGTTCTATTCCCAGCATGGCCGAAAATTGATAATTTATGAAATGTGTGTTTACCATCTCACAGTGATGAATTAACGGCTGGGGACTGGATGTTGTGCTTGTCTTAGTTTTAAGTTGGATTGTAATGTTTATTAAGCTATGACAGGCCGCCACAGGCTGGAAATAGTAATGCGTGTAATTTGTAAAGTAAAACTAGGCTTATATTAAGAGTCAAAATTCTATAATGTTTTCAACTAGCTAAAATAACATAATTTAGATATTAATCTTTCATTAATCAACCTATAATTGATGGAATGATATTATAGATTTATTGGTGCCCCTAAAAAGAAGAAGATCGACATGGTCCATTGGAATAAGAAAGTTATTAAGTTCTTGGAGGATCACCTGAAGGGACACCTTTAAAGGAAAAGAAAATATATCAGAGGTCGCAAAATACAAATTTTATTGCATAATTTTCAATTTTATTTAATAATCTCCAATAATATATAAGAACTATTTTCTTTATCCCCGACAGTTTTATTTTATCACAATTTCTAGCTCCTTATTTTGTTATTTGGAATTAATTTTGTTTTCTAGTAGCTTAAGAATTTAATCAATTAAAAATATGAGAATATTTGTATGAATCTTATTTATATTTTTTTGCATTAAGTTATATAAAAGAGTGTTAACATAATTAAATAATAAATTTTGTTAGATGTGTTTGGCAGATATTAAAAATGGTGTCTAATTTATATGGTTAATAAACGAGGCTTAATCATAGCAAACCTTCTACAAAACCTTAATTATGGAATAATGTGCCAGTAATAGACTTGTTTTTAGCTGCTCTTTGAACGAAGAGTAAATATTATTTAAATTAAAATATAGGCATTTTAATATATAGCTTGAATTAAAAACTATTTAAAAGAATGGAAAATAAATTATTATTTTATTTTCTCTTGAGGGCCTATTTCTTTGTTTCAATTCATAATAACTTACGAAAGTATTTGATAAGTGACATCCAATCCTTTAATTATATATATAAAGAATTTTTTTTCTACTACAGCGTTAGTAGTGTTCTGGCCCTATGGAATCAGGCTGGGATTGGTGGGATTTGGTCACGTGACCACGCCTCCTGCTCTGTAATTGGCTGCTCCCTCCTTCCCCCACCCCTCCTTCCGCTTCCCTACTTTCCTCTGATTGGCTGTTGGTTTTCCCCCTCCCCTACAAACCCTGGACATGTTGGTTCTTTTTTATTAATTATCGTTAATTAATTATAGTTAATTGATTATTGTTAATTAATTAATTAGTTAATTGGTAGGATAGAGGCGTTGGAGTTATTATTGGTAGGATAGAGGTGTTTTTATTCATCAATTAGGGTGCTGTAGTTTATTTGCTGAA